>ML677390.1:4609997-4672551 GCA_007922305.1 Dermatemys mawii | reverse complement strand
AATGGCTAGCTAACTACAAAAGCAGCTTCTCTTCTCTCGCTATTCACACCTCCAGTTCAACTGCTAGAGGAACACCTCACCCTCCCTGATTAGAGATAACAAGCTGGTTCAGCCTGATTGGACTAACCTTGTTATCTCCCACCTGGTTCTTGCCTACCTATTTATACCTGCCCCTGGATACTTCCACTGCATGCATCCGACGAAGTGGGTATTAGCCCACGAAAGCTTATGCTCTGAAAAAATTTTAGTTAGTCTTTAAGGTGCCACAGGACTCTTTGTCACTTCTGCAATTCCAGACTAACATGGCTACCCCTCTGATTCTTGAGTTCCTTAGGAGGAGGAAAGAGAAAAAAACAAAATTGCTTCTCCATTATGAAATGTCTCAGGCTAAATTCAGAGGGGTGGGGCAGCTGTGACTCTGTCCATATGTGAAGACAGAAAAAGGGGTTCACTAGAGAGAGTCTAGGTTGCTTGGCCTGTCATCTTCATACCAGAAGTTGAAAGCCTGTGCTGTTGCATTAATGGAGTTTGTAAAGTAATGTGTAAAAAATGGCTGAGAACTTAAAAACTGGACAGAACAGACTAAATCCCACAGACTATTAAAAGTGGTGGTATTCTAAACAAAGAGAGATCTCTGTTTCCACTGCTTCATTATGACTCCGCAGATATTCTAGGCTTCACAGTGAGGTCTGGAGTTACTGTGTATGTTGGATGTCTTCTTTTGTGTCTGGGTATGCATGTGCTAGAAGAGTTATGTTGATTTGTGTGGGTAGTAGTTGGGAACACTGGTGTGGCAGCAGCTGATCAAGTTAACTACCATCTGTGCAGTCTTCCTCTGCAACCAATGAAACTGTTGCACACAAATTAGCTGTAAAGGGGGTGATTGGTTGAGTTACTTCTGATATCATAACGGTCTAGGACTCTTGCATAGCATAGATACACGGCTTATTGTAACTGTAACCCGCACATGTGCATCACAGGGCTAAAAAGGATGAGAATTTAAAAACTGGATGATAAGTGAGAGCCAGTCATGATACAATTTGGTATATTCTGAACAAAGAGAGCTCTAAACCATGCTTGTAGCTGTTGCCATCACTTCACACTGCCTCAGCCATTTTAGTGACAGTGACATTCTTGGAAACTTATCATGTAGCCTGAGAAGAGGGGATACTGGGAGCTGGGCAGAAAGCAAGCAAAATTGTTCTGAAGGCTTCAGCAAAGAGATAAGAGAGTATTAACTGAGGGTGTGAGGGTATCCTAAATCCCTTTTTCTGTGCCCTCCCTTCTGTTACCCCTCCTCACAGCCCAGTGACCGCCTCCCCAGCAGATCACACTCTACATCCACCACCAAACCAGCAGTGGGTCATCTTGGTGGCTGCAAGCCTGACAATGCACCAGGGGGTCACAGATAAGATTGAGTCCAACAGTGAAGCTCTTAGTGCAGGGGTGGGAAAACTTTTTGACCCAAGGGCCACATCGGCATTGCGAAACTGTATGGAGGGCCACGTAGCCTTGCCCAGCCCCTTTCCAAGTCCCTTCCACTTCCCGCATCCCGACTACCTCATGGTGGGGCATGAACGCTCACAAAATTAACAATCCAGAGATATTCAAATAAACTCTGTTGAAGGGGTGGTGAGGTCATACCTTAAGAATGTGGAGTTTTGCGTGCAGAATTTTCCCTGAAGATGGTGCTAAAAATGACTGCCCATCACTGAAGAGCATGGTGAAGACCAGCAAAACAGCAGTCTTGATCCCTAGAGCTGGAGGGGAGGGTGGCCATCTGCCAGGCCCACTCTCCCCGCCTGAGCGCCAGCCATGCTTCTCCTGGCCTCCAGGCAGAGGATGTGGCCAGCCGCCAGCTGCTCTCCCGGGCTCCAAGCGGAGCGCCTGCCCAGTCACCGGCCAGGAGCAGAGTGCCCAGCCAGCCATGGGCCCGCTCTCCCGGGCGGATCGCCAGCCCCGCAATCCCGGGCTCCGGGCACCCGGCCACTGGCGGGCCAGCTGTGCCAGGCTCTGGCTGGCGCGCCAGACCTGCTGTCCGGGTGGAGTGCCCGGCCAGCTGCGGGCCACCTTTCCCGGGCTCCAGGCGGTGTGCCCAGCCAGCTGTGGGCCTGCAGTCCGGGGCGGCACGCCTGGCCACACATGGGCCAGCCCTGCTTTCCAGGCGGCGCCCAGCCTGCTGCGGGCGACTGTCCTGGGCTCCAGGCGGCCTGCCAGCCCCACTCTCTGAGCGGCATGCCTGGCCTGCCGCGGGGCCACTGTCCCCTGCGGCGCGCCCGGCCCGCTGTCCCCTGTGGCCGCTGTCCCCCGTGGCGCGCCCAGCCGGCTGAGGGGCCGCTGTCCCTGGCGGCACGCCCAGCCAGCATCCAGCCCACTCTCCAGGGTGCTGTCAGAGCGCTCGGCCGAGGAGAGCGGGACCACTGGTCCTGCTTCCCCAACGGGAGCTCGCAGGCCGGATAAAAACGGCTCACGGGCCACAAGTGGCCCACAGGCCATGGTTTGCCCACCCCTGTCTTAGTGCTTCTCCCCAAGCTGGTCCAACCATTGTTCTTGCCATTTCCTGGCATGTTGGAGGGAGAGCGACATGGAGAAGAGCAGGTGGACTGCCTTGATGAGCGAAGGCAGGAATTCCCCTCCTGGATCCAGTACTGCACCCTGCACTGAAAGAGAATGCCAAGCTGGAATCAAACCAGTTGGCACTAAGATGAATCTCCTTTGAGGCTAAGCTCCTACTCTAAGCAAAGCCCTCACCAGGCCCCTGTAGTCTGCGCTTCCTTGGTTCCCAGTGAGATCTCAATGACTGATTGAAACAGTGGGAATGCTGCTGCTGCTTCTTGTGCAGCTCTGACTCAAAATCCCCAAACACTTTGGAACCATTCTCAAGGCTCCTGACTCATTTGGGATCTGACATGGTGGATTGGTCCTTGGTTCAATGAAAGCTGTTAGGGAAACTGACCCAGATAACATGGAAGGGGAAAAACTGACTGTTCTACAATATAGACCCTAACATTATATTAGTTTGATTTACACAAAAACACTAAAAGTAACAAAGAATAAATAAGAAAACAATTTAATTACATAGCAACCTCTAATACAGCGAAGAAGAGAAAAGGAGGAAGAACCTGACAGTTCAGAGACCTCTCTCTTTAGTGATAGAAATGGAATGGGATTGAGCCCACTTCTCTTTTAAGAGCCCTAATCGGTTTGATGTTATGAGCAAGGATACACATGGTGCCAATTGCCACTGCTTTCCAAGGGCTTCCAACACAGGTGTCAAGCGTGCATGATCTCCAAAAAGTGGGGTAGCTAAAACAGTCAACGCTC
The DNA here is from genome assembly GCA_007922305.1 of Dermatemys mawii. NCBI lineage: Eukaryota > Metazoa > Chordata > Testudines > Dermatemydidae > Dermatemys > Dermatemys mawii. The sequence continues at coordinate 4,669,227 of ML677390.1, read as the reverse complement.
AATGGAAAACTAAGATTAGCCTGAATCTGACAGAACGCACTATACATGCAGCTGATCTCAGTCCCCGAACTGAGACAGCCAGTGTATGTCCAGATTACGGGGTTAGTAAATTAGCTCTTTCACACCAGGACTCAGAATCACATCCAGAAGCTACTCAAGCTATATTCAAGCAAAACTGAAGCTATTCAAGAACAGCCAGAAACTAGTTTTCCTGTTGCTGAAAGAGGTCGTTCACGTCCTCCAGTACAGACTGTCCATATGACTCCATGGTACATACCATACTAAAGCAACACATCTGTTTCAATTCACCAATGGCGGAATCAAGCCAAGCTGTATTAAACAAATCATCACTAGTGTAACATTTCCATAATTTCTGTGACAATTACTTTACAGCAGAAAGCATATTTCCCTTAAGGCTTGGCAAGGCCTCTAATTTTCCTCAGTGTTGTTTCAATCACACTATGTGCAGCTTCTTGATGACTGAAAACCATGTTTGTCTCCTTAAAAAGAAATTAGTTTTAAATATCAAAAATCTCTCAGCCCACATTTATTTTCTGATTTCTCATTGTCATAGCAACTTGCTTATGTTAAATACATGTGGACAAAAAGTCTGTAAAATTATTTAATTATTTTTTGGTTGTGAATTTAGTACTGATGAAGATGATGCCTGACAATCCTGGAGACTGAAATCTTCTATTATCCCCTACACTGGCACCTCACAGCTCTGGCAGTGCAAGCAAAGTGCATAACCAAGTGGGCCTTGATGCTGATCTGGATGGGTAGCTTTAGGAGCTGCTTCACCATGGCCTTTGATCTGGGTAGCACATCCCATCAGGACCTTTGATGTTTTGGCACCTCCAGCCTCATTGCTGCTATTCTTCCTTTACCAGTGTGAGATGTACCTCCACCTGACATGGATGCTCATGACTTCAGAGAAGCTCCATTCTGGAGCCGAGAAAAGATGACGACATCATGTGTGATTCTTCCTGCCTCTCAATACTTGGGTCTCTACCGCCCAGCCTCTCAAGGAAAATACGGATCAGCGGGTTTCAGCTTTTCTGTATGGGCACCAGGGAGGAAACTGTCTATGTAGGATCAAACACCACTTCTAACTGACAAAGTAGCAAGTATCTGAGAAAGAGCGGGGCAGAGAGCTCCCAAAATATACCAGTAAGATCTGTTCATCCATGTGTGGCAAGCTTCTGACAATGAGAACTAGGGGAGAATTAGAAGAACAAGCAGGCAATGAGAACTAGAGATAAGTTCCCTGCCATCCGCACACTCCCACGGCTACTGTGGACTTCCCACAACATCTTCATAACCAGCTCATCTTGCTGCTGCTATTCCTCTTCCGGATCCAAGGTCTCATTCAGCACTGCCAGCATGCAAGGTGAGCCACTCTCCCATCCACCCTCACAGCACTTTTCCTTTCCTCTCCCTCAGCACTTCACAGGAATTACATCTGAAAACACTTCACAGGAATTACATCTGAAAACACGCAGTATCAATAACATTGAAATAAAATCCACAGAACACAAAGTTGTGTTTTCTTGCATCTCTTTTCCTTTTCTGTCTCTTTATTCCCCTCTCCATCCACCAGAACATCCCTTCCACGGCAATGCTAGTTGAAGAGAAAGAAGAGATTTCTTCTCTACATTGTCACTAGGCCTCTTCTGCCTGTCCTGAAACACTGGAGTTGTGTTCTCAGGAGCATAGCAAGACATCTTCTAGACTATAAGCCTCTTCTTAGGGCTGGGCTACACTGGGTGGGATGGGTCGACCAATAGCGTAGCTGAAGTCGTAGTATCTTAGGTCGACTTACCTGGCTGTCCCCATGGCAGCAAGTCTACCACTGCTGCTCTCCCATCGACTCTGCTTCCTGTTCTTGCTGAGATGGAGTTCTGGAGTCAAGAGGGCGTGCATTCGGGGATCGATTTATTGCGTCTAGATGAGACGCAATAAATCAATCACTGATACATCAAGCACTACCCACCAATTCAGTGGGTAGTATAGCCGTACCCATAGTTTCCCCAAAGTGGAGGAGATTTCTGGCTCATCCTCCCATAGTCCCTGAATGGTCCCTGAAGTTTATCTGCTAATGTTTTTCTCAAGTTGAGTGTTTAACATCCCAAGCGACAAGACTTCCATCACTTCCCTTGAGAGGTTTGTGGGGGAGGAACAGCTCAGTGCGGGGAGCACACACTTGAAAGACAATGGACAAAGTTATCAGCTTCAGTGATCTTACATTCTGTCTTCAACAAGTTGCAAGCCTTGTTCTGCCAAGGCTGGGAACTAACAGATTACAGAGCTATAACAGTAAAAGTGACTTGATCTTGAGGTAGGGGACGGGTGACTAACAGCAAAGGACTCCTTTCTTAAGGATGGAGGAGAAAAACGGCATGTGCATTAAGGACACAGACTGACGGCTCAGGGACTCTACAGGAAGCTTAGCTCTAACAGGATCCCCATGCGGAAGATAGTCGAACATCTGCTAAGCTAGACACATGTCTATTCTAACTGCTTTTGTTCTAAAAAATAGTATTTTGCTATTGGGGACTACTGTCATTGCTCCTGGAGGGAGCAGAACGGCAGGTGTGAACCTAAGTCAGGCCTGCGGAGGTAATCATGGTTGATACACAGGGGACGGCAGCCAGGTCCCAATCTGTAATTAGGAAAAATTTTCTATCGCAAAAACAATGACTGCTTGAGGCTGGAGAGGCGGAGCACTCAAATGCAATCAGCCCAGTAACTGTGATACGGTGCATGATGATACTTAGTCTATTTTCGGTGCTTAACAGCTAAGCAAAAAGGCTAATTGTACTCAATTGAACTCAAGACTCTTGCTTTTGGGGTTGACATGGAAGCTTTCTTGTCCCCATCACTTTCTTTTTAAACTAACTTTTTTAAGTGTGACATTTATTGTAGAAGAATCTGATTTATAGGAGTGTGTGCTGCCACATTTCCAATATCTACTGTACTTTGACTGGCTTCCATATACTCAACTATATAAAAAGTTACTGTTCCTGAGGTTTGTTTTACTTCAATCCCTTATTAAAAATTCTCCAGCATGTCTTCCTTTACGAATGGTATCTCACAGCTAAATTGAGATCACTAAGGCTTTTGCCAGAATGCCCTTGGTTATTCAGAGAGGTCTGGAATGCAAGGAAAGAATATGTCAAACAATGTAGACCGATTGGCAAACATTGCAGGGCAGCAGAACAACAATGATCTTATCTGGAACAACTCATACACAGTGGTCTCTCACATTTTCCTCAACTCTTTCCATTTAAGTAATCTTCAAAAATGCAGGCCTAGAAACATTTCAATACTGTAGAACTGTCTTAGTAGCCAAAACATTTTCCCCCACAAAAGTCTAATGCTCCCACTGGGGTTCTGTCTCACTAAATTATTTTTTCTTGGTGGATTGACTCATGAGCACCTTACACACCAGGATTCAGGTACGAATTCATCACAGGTGAAATCCTGACTCTACTGAAAGCCAATGGCAAAATTCCGATTGACTTCAACAGAGCTTGGATTTCATACTACATCTCTGCATGAAACAAAAGCAGAGCTTATAATAGAGATAGATAAAACACACCAATGTCCTACAAAAATGTGTACATGTATAAAACAATAATATTACTAATATTTTGTACTTCTCTAGGGCACATGTTAGCCAATAATCATTGTTCATGGTTATTACATAGAAATAAAACAGAAAATAGAATACTATTGCATACATAAGAATCGACAGAATCTAACTCCTCAACAGTTGTAAGAAGTAAGCAAGATTCTGCGGCATATAGCTTTCAACTGAAGAAGACAGAGGGAGGAAATAGAGGAAAGTCCTGTTAAAACAGGAGAACAGTCCTACCAAATTTTCAATAGTACTCTCCAAATTCACACCTAAGTTCTGTTCACCTACAACAATTCACTTTTCATGATCTCTATGGAACATTCAAACAGCAGTATTCATGCAATGGATCCCAAAGCTTGTTATATATCGGAATTATTTCACCCACCACAGAAGTGAAGATATTTCCCATGTAATGACAACTACTGAATCCACCTAAATTTGCCAAAAGGAATTTAGGAAGGTGAAAAGTAATTGCCTGAAATTCCATTATCAGTACTCCTATTCTTGGTCCCAGGCACAGCCATTTTACAAAAGAACATAAGAATAGCCATACTGGGTCAGACCAAGAGGTCCATCTTGCCCAATACCCTGTCTTCCGACAGTAGCCAATGCCAGGTGCCCCAGAGGGAATGAAAAGAGCAGGCAATCCTCAAGTGATCCATCCCGTTACCCCAGAGGGAATGAAAAGAGCAGGCAATCGTCAAGTGATCCATCCCGTTACTCACTCCCAGATTCTGGCAAACAGAAGCTTTAATGATCAGTAGAAAAACAGAAACTCCAGCAGCATGGTGGACAAACATCATTATGCTGCGGACACTGGTTCAGTAACGATTTGGATGGAAAAGCCCCACCTGAGTTGCCAACACCTTTTCCTGCAGAAACCTAGGTTTCCTCTGAAGTGCTCCATTCCAGCAGTGACCACATTCAAAGTTGCTCAGCTTGTGAGATCTAATGAGGTGGAATAGCTGCAGGCCTTTGCACTAAACATTTAAGATCAAATCATAAAATGAGAACTAATCCAAAGCGACATGAAAGAAGTTACCCACAAATTCTACTCTGATTATTGAACAAGAGAGAACCAACGGTGGTTTCTAATATTTACAAGTTTAATGTGGCTAACATCATGTGTACTTACCTATCTAAGATGGTAGACAGAGAAAAGATCCCTGAACAAGTAGATATAACAGTGAAAAAGCTGTTGGGCAACCATAAAAAACCAAAAACCTACAATCCTTATCAAGTTTGGCCTCACACACCTCAAAGTGGTGCTAAATAAAGAGTGATATAAACATTTTTAAAATCCTATTAACCAGCATTGTTTTTTTAAGAATTTGTCTGGTTTTGAAAGGGAAAATTTAGATATAGACTATTATGAAAAGTAAGATCAATTTTGCCATGCAAATGTAACTCCCTCTGATGTAATAAAAAGATGTGTTTGTATAACAAATATTTTCACACAACAGGCCAGTGTTTACTGGTACTCTTTCAGAACACAAACATGTCACATTCAAACAGGCTCTTAAAATGGACAAAGGAACTCAACCTACCGCTATAATATCCAGTGTGTTATCACAGACTTTGCGGATCTCAGCATTTTTGTCATGCATCAGGTCTATAAGATAGGCTGGAGCCTCTGGGAAGAAATGGTTAAGGCTCTAACGCCGGTTTTACCACAGGTTTGGATTCTTCCAACTGGCATGAGGAACTGAGTATCAAACTGGGGAACTATCCACAGCATGTGAGAGCTCAGGCTTTTTTTAAAACAGCTCGTGCTAAATAAAGAGCTGAATATTCACAAACAACGTCTAATGAAAATGAATATACATTTGTTTTATTAAGAATATATAATCTAGTTTGTTATGGGAAATGCTGCCATTTGGACATCTTTTTCAGTTCATATTTTGTTCAATTTCTCTAAATTGCTGTGACATAGCTTAGTTTATTTTCAAACCTTAAAAAACTATAAAATGTAAAGACTGATCTACAAACTATTTATCCTACGTAATAACATTCAACTGATACATGCTTGTGGTACAGACTGCAGTATTTTTAAAAGTCTGATCTTATATGGATGAACGTGGTGTTATTCAAATTGCATTTTTTGTGGCTGTGTAGATATAAAAACATCTGAGTTTTTCTTAAAAACAAAAGGCTAAGAGTGGAGGTATTTTAATCAGTTAGAATACAGGATGTATATGAATTTAAGATCAAGGAAACAAAAGGCGAAGTACTGAATTATAAACTAAGCAGCATCCTAAATGCCATGGTGGGGATGTAGGTGAAGGAGATAAAAAAGAGGAGGGAGAAGGGGTGATAAAGACTGACTGTTATAATGACAATGGAGACTATCAATAAGCTGATAATGAATTGCACATGAAGCCCCGCAGGCACGAGGAGAACAACTGCAGATCAGTACTCATCATGTTTGTTCTGGAACAAACCAGCAGCAGCTTTATTTAGAATTTTCAGCAGAGAAGCCAGCTAATAAAGTTAATTCTGCCTGCCTGTGTCTGTTTCTTAGGTTTGCCTCTTCGAGAGAGAGTCAAGGTTTGGATCCAAAATAACCCAACTATATTTTCTATATGATCTCTCTATTTTGATTTTGTACAACACAAATGATTGCCAATAAAAGATAAAATAATGTTGAGTTGTAAAACTGTGGGAGATTTTGATCAGATATGATAGTAAATCAACTAAAAAATCTATCTACTTTTGAATGTAAATAAATTTCAGAAAGACCATTAATTTGTTGTCTAAACCTTAGTAAACAATGTGCACAAGGAAATGGTTATGCTGGATGTCTTAAATACATACACACAGGCAGCAGGTATCAAGTTATAACACAGGGAGTGAAATCATTTTGAGAGAGAGGGGATGCCCTTTATCAGACTTTGGATGTATTAGATGAATTTGTACACATCTCAATGCCTAGGCTAGTTCTGAAAATGTTCTTCTTTCAACTTCCATTATCATTTTTACTTGCTATAACAATGTTGACAGCTATCACAAAATACAGAGTGCTACAATGTTTCTACAGGATTTCCAACTGAATGCTTCATCATATGAAGAAACAACTGTTTATTTTTACACACACATATATACTAACGTTTCAATTTCAAAAAATGATTCTGTTCTCTTTCAGAATGAGCTGACAGCTTCCTGGGGGAAAAGTAAAGATAAATATTTGGCAGACTTGGTCCAACGTTACCAAGCATACGATCACTTCAAGAAGTCCCAGGACACCTCAAACTCTCCAGGCTAACTAAGCTAAGAGAGTGTAAACCTGGGTGAGTTAAGTAAGAGAAATCTGTGCTTAGAGGAAAGCAGCTTTTGCAATAATGAAGTAGAGGATGATACTGGCCAGAGTGAATATTGTCCAAGTTTAAGAATTGATATCCTACAACTTTCTAGGACAAAAAACAAACTCCGATATGACAGAATGGGGATTCTCTACTTAGCTCTAGAATGGCCAGAAATATAAGATTTTAAAGCTGCAATATGATTATACTTGGAAAAGATATTGTAGGTCATTTCAGAGGTACTATCATCAAATTTATATAGCACTTAGTGTGCTAGGTACTTTATAAATATAATACAGAAAAGATTTTTGACATGAAGACCCAACTCTCAGGTTTTGAATCAGGTCCCAGTTTAAACAAAACAAGAGGAAAAAGAAGAGTGAGAGATGGTGATGACTGGGGAACAGAAGCTGAATTAAGGTCATGCAAGTTGCAGATGGTCAGTGAAAAGGAAAAAGGTAGCAGAGGCAATAGGGCCATCACCACAGAAAAAGAGGAGAACCAGGAGTTGAAATCGAAGAGGAAAAATGATGGGAAGGAGCCAGGAGAGTGCTACATGACAGCAGCACTGAGAAGAAGAAGGTAAGAGTTGGGGGACACATGCTTCTAAGGGGAAAAATTAGGATGGGGGAGAAGGGGAAGAAAAAATTGAAAGCAGCAGGCATATGAAAGAACTAACACATTTTTCTTCTCCATCTGAACCCGCTAAAGGTGAAATCACGATAACTAAGGCACCTGCCTTTACAGGTGGAACGTTACAAGAACTATTCCCATTAAAATATTTCAAACATGAATTAAATAGTTTTCCTGTACAGTATGTGGCATATACATAATACAGCGGTGTGCCATAATAAAGTTTATCAACACTCATTTGCAATGGCCTATGTAAGACATGCCAATAAAACCTTTATACTGCACTACACCATCTTATGGTACTTGTATACCTGTCTTATGTCTATAGTTTTCAGCCACTGTTTCAAATTCAATTAATTTTAATTACAGACAAATGGTGGTTTAGAAAACCATAGTAAAGCTCTGACACATGTAACAAATTCTAATTATAGTAAGTTAAGTACTGTAATTCTAAACATCTGGCCTTTATAAGAGGATACGGGTCTCCTTAATGATGACGTCTCTGGTGGCTTGATGGAATACCATCTGATAAAAGACATAGATGATTTGGCAGACAAACTCATCATCTTCCTGCTGAGCTGAAAAAAAAAAAAAAAAAAAGTATTTCCTCAGCTCCCCAAGACAGAGCACTTTGCTATTGTACATTAATGTCTCAAGAGTTGTGTTGGGCTCTCAGGAGAGCCAAGGACTCTGGGATGCATTTTTTCTGGTGGCTTATATCTACCAGACCATCCCTGCCAGTGTGCACAGAACTTTTAGGGCTTGATCCAACTTCCATTAGAGTCAACAGAAAGATTCCCATTGACTTCAGCAAGAATTAGATTAGGATGCGAGAAGTGCAGAAAAAGTGAGTTCACTAGATCATGCTCATTGCCATTTTCCTAGTAATGGAATGACATCACTGTGCTTTCACTGGAGACTACCTACTGCTACCCTGCAGACTAAAAAAAATGAATGGTTCCACCTCAGTCAAATCAGAAACTACAGATGAAAATCAGACCTGGAATAAATTCAGTAATATACCGTTTAGAAGTTCAATGAGTGCTGGAATAATTCCAGATTTGGCCAGCATAGCAGCACAGGAGTCATCCATAGATACTGTTCCAATCATGATCACCACTTCCAAGACAAGGTCATCTTCTGCAGAACCTGGCAAATAAAACATCAGAGAGCTGGGTATGTAAGAAAACACTTTGCTGAATCCTTGAATGTTCTTATTGATACACAGTTCTTCTAATATTCCAACAAGCTAACATTATACTAATTAATACACCCAAAAGATACTACAGTAGCAAAATACAATACTGCAATAGGAATAGAATATGACAGCAAAAGATACTACAATTGGAAAACAGAGTATCATGGAAGACTAAACCACTGTTAGTACGGACCTGGTTTTAGTTTATCCTTGAGGTATGGAACCAGTTTGTACTCTTTCAGCACAAGCTCCCAATCCAGGTCAGGTAAAGTCAGATTAGCCAGTGTTCCCAGGCATTCTATTACAAATTCTTCCTCTTCATCATTAGAGATTTGAGCTGCTAAGTCACCAACATAATCCTAAGAAAAATATATAGGCAGGTAATTAGTAAAAGTACTGCACATGGACAACATGGGATTTTGAAAGGTTCCTAACTCAGTCAAAGCAAAATTAATTTTCACCAGAACATTCAAAAGGCACATCTCCTGAATGAGGACTATTTTCAAGCCAAATTTAATTCAACATCTTAGTTGCAGACCTGTTTTAAAAAAATGACAATTTCCCCACCTCTCATTCTTTTTGTTCAAACTTTCCAAGAACATTTACTGTAAGTAGAAAAAAACCCCACACATGGAAAATTTCAGCCCCCCCAAAGGTAAAAGTTTTAGAAAGCTACCACAGATTGAAAAAAGGGGGTTAGAATAGAAAATGTTATGGAACCTTAACCACGGAAGTGGTTTCTGCTCCCAGAAAGCCTCCTGAAATGCACGTGATATTACCTTATGTGATTTACATCTATGGATTTTACTAAGTAGCAGTGCACGGCACTTAAAAGATTTGATTTCACGCAATACCAACTTTATTAAAATTCTATTTGGCAAATCTCTTAACTCATCATTTAACTCAAATGTCTTTTAATTCTAAAATACCTATTCTTTTCCATATTTCATTTCAATGAGAGTGTGTAATTAATGTTCATGAGACTGCTAGACAGGCAGTGCAGCCCTAGAGAATTAAGTCACACAAGAGTTATTAAGTAGCAAGAGATTCTTCACATTGTTCCTGAACCTGGATTTGAAGGAACCAGCTGTAACAGGGAAAGGATAAATCTAGGACAGAATGAAGCCTCTGTTGAAAACAAGGTTTAAGATTAGTGCTAACTGTGGCGATGGTTTTTGAGATGTGTATACTTGCATGTTTTTGTATCAGTGACCTAGAGGTAAAAAGGTTCTACATTGTAACCAACCACCAATTCCTTGAGGCATCCAGAACCCTTTTAAAATACCAACTTTACCAGCTTTATAAAAACAGGGAAATGCTAAGTAATACATGAACTCATGAGTATAAAACAGTTTATAGTTTGTATAAAAGTATATACTCATGAGTATAAAATAGTTTGTAAAGATATAGCTGGCTATATTTTAAAGAATCCTTTCTGAGGTTGCAGGAAAAAAACCTCCTGATGTGTAGAAAGAATAGTAAATATAGCAGGCAACCAGCTTGGCTTAACAGTGAAATCCTTGCTGATCTTAAACACAAAAAAGAAGCTTAAAAGAAGGGGAAGACTGGACAAATGACCAGGGAGGAGTATAAAAATATTGCTCAGGCATGCAAGAGTGAAATTAGGAAGGCCAAATCACACTTAGAGTTGCAGCTAGCAGGAGATGTTAGGAATAACAAGAAGGATTTCTTCAGGTATGTTAGCAACAAGAAGAAAGTCAAGGAAAGTGTGGGCCCCTTGCTAAACAAGGGAGGCAACTAGTGACAGAGGATGTGGAGAAAGCTAATGTACTCAATGCTTTTTTTTGCCTCTGTCTTCACAAACAAGGTCAGCTCCCAGACTACTGCACTGGGCAGCACAGCATGGGAGGAGGTTGATCAGCCCCCTGTGGAGAAAGAAGTGGTTCAGGACTATACAGAAAAGTTGGACGAGCACAAGTCCATGGGACCGGATTTACTGCATCTGAGGGTGTTAAAGGAGTTGGCTGATGTGACTGCAGAGCCATTGGCCATTATCTTTGAAAACTCATGGCAATCAGGGGAAGTTTCGGAGGACTGGAAAAAAGCTAATGTGGAGTCCACCTTTAAAAAAGGGAAGAAGGAAGATCTGGTGAACCACAGGCCAGTCAGCCTCACCTCAGTCCCTGGAAAAATCATGAAGCAGGTCCTCAAGGAATCAATTCTGAGGCACTTAAAGGAGAGGAAAGTGATCAGGAATAGTCAGTATGGATTCACCAAGGGCAAGTCATGCCCGACTAACCTAATTGCCTTCTATGACGAGATAACTGATTCTGTGGATGAGAGGGAAGCAGTGGATGCGATATATCTTCACTTTAGCAAAGCTTCTGATACAGTCTCCCACAGTATTCTTGCCAGCAAGTTAAAGAAGTATGGGCTGGATGAATGGACTATAAGGGGGAAAGAAAGCTGGCTAGATGGTCGGGCTCAACAGGTAGTGATCAATGGCTCCATGTCTCCTTGGCAGCCGGTATCAAGTGGAATGCCCCAAGGGTCGGTCCTGGGGCCGATTTTGTTCAATATCTTCATTAATGATCCAGAGGATGGCGTGGAGTGCACCCTCAGCAAGACTGCAAATGACACCCAACTGAGAGGAGTGGCATATGTGCTGGAGGGTAGGGATAGGATACAGAGGGACCTGGACAAATCAGAGGATTGGGCAAAAAGAAATCTGATGAGGTTCAACAAGGACAAATGCAGAGTCCTGCACTTAGGACAGATGAATCCCATCCACTGCTACAGACTAGGGACCGAATGGCTAGGCAGCAGTTCTGCAGAAAAGGACCTAACGGTTACAGTGCACGAAAAGCTGAATACAAGCCAATAGTGTGCCCTTGTTGCCAAGAAGGCTAATGGCATTTTGGGCTATATAAGTAGGGTCATTTCCAGCAGATCGAGGGATGTGATCATTCCCCTCTATTTGGCATTGGTGAGGCCTCATCTGGCATACTGTGCCCAGTTTTGGGCCACACTACAAGAAGGATGTGGAAAAATTGGAAAGAGTTCAGCGGAGGGCAACAAAAATGATTAGGGGACTGAAGCATATGTCTTACGAAGAGAGGCTGAGGGAACTGGGTTTGTTTAGTCCGCAGAAGAGAAGAATGAGGTGGGATTTGATAGCTGCTTTCAACTACCTGAATGGGGGTTCCAAAGAGGATGGATTTAGACTGCTCTCAGTGGTACCAGATGACAGAACAAGGAGTAATGGTCTCAAGTTGCAGAGGGGGAGGCTTTAGGTTGGATATTAGGAAAAACTTTTCTCACTAGGAGGGTGGTGAAGCACTGGAGTGGGTTACCTAGGGAAGTGGTGGAATCTCCTTCCTTAGAGGTTTTTAAGGTCAGGCTAGACAAAGCCCTGGCTGGCATGATTTAGCTAGGGATTGGTCCTGCTTTGAGCAAGGGGTTGGACTAGATGACCTCCTGAGGTCCCTTCCAACCCTGATATTCTATTATTTTATGATCCCTCGAGAGGCAGCAGCAGTCTAAAGCCAAAATCCCTTCCAATGCAAAGGGACAGAGCTACTGAGAACATATAGCGTGTGCTTACAATAAACAGGTTTTTGGTTGGCTCATCATGTTGTGAAATGTTCCTGATCATCTTCATCAACAATGGATCCTTGAACTTCAGAGCTCTCTTCATTAACAGCTTCAATCCATTTCCTGAAAAGAAAATGGTATGTAGCAAATCTCCCAGATCATATTAAAGCTAGAATCGGGTCTTTTGCAAAAAAAAGAAACAATTAGATTTTGTTTCTTATTAATAAGGATTAAAGGACAAAAGGAAATAATCCAGACAAAGCAGAAACTATTTTGTTCTTTCAGGCCATAATTAGAGGAACAAATTTCACCCAAATAAACTCTAAGACAAAATATAAAACAAATATATGATAGCCAATATCTCAATTATTGAATATTAGGACTCATCACCATAAGAAAAAACTGAACTAAACAATTGAGTTATCAACTATAACTCTAACAGAAGCAACCCATCTGCTAAAACTCTAATCCCACCACCACTATGACTACCCCAATTCTATGTAGCCATCCCAAATTCCTGCTCTTAATTTTCATGTCAAGTTCTCAAACAATGCCTGTCTACATTAATACTGGTAGCTTGAGGAGATATGATTCTGGATTGGTTTCTTGCAAAGGTATTTTAAATAGAGGTACTCGTATATGACAGTCACTTTGCAAAGGGGAGTTGGCAAAGGCTATAAATCAAAGCACTCTTAGTACATGTCGAAGAAGCAAACAAGCCCTGACCGCTCTTTGAACACTACAGGAACAACAGTACTTTCACCAGACTCAACCATTTGATATTGTGGGCCAAATCCTGGTCTTACCGATGTAATTCTTCAGGACAACCTTGCCTGTCTGATATTAACAGTTACTTTTTTATTTTTATACAAGTTTCTGTGACAGCACCAACAAAGGAAGCTGCTCTCAGGCTAGTCAATATATAAATAGCCCTACTCAGAATATAGCAAAGGGTTAGGTCTGATACGCCGAGCAAATCAGCAATGAAAGATGATTACGCAGCAGAAGAAATCCTGTTTTCATAAAAAACATCCCCAGTTAGAATGAGAAAATGTGATGCAGACACAAAGTTGTGTCTAAGTTGATGAAAAATTGCAAGTTTTCCTTAGCTATAACTCAAAGGAAAGTCTGTAGAAATGGCATTATTGTTCTGCTTCGTTATCTTTTACTGATTCCAGACTAAATAGGCTCAATCTGCAAATTAAAAAAAGTTGTTCTCTGTGAGCCCTGCCAACTCGGTCTGGGTTCTGAGTGTCAAACTGGATTCTTTGATTCTCACGAATCCTTATCAGTAAACAACATCCTGCAAACTAAATTATTTCCTCAATGACAATTGTGCAAATCCACTGTCTTCTGTGTCATTTGCACATGTACAACTGATCGGAATTTAGTAAAAACAGAGTTGTTGATGCACAAAAAGGAATAGAATCCAGCTCACTCTGTTTTAGAGGTGTTGGCTTTGAAGTGATAATAGGATGAAAAAGCAATTAAAATGTTTTTGTTCAACTACAAGTGACAGAGCTTGATGCAGGAATCCCTGGGTAAATTCTGTGGCCCATGCTTTGCAGGGATCAGAATAAATAATTGTTCCTTCTGACTGCAGAATCTATGAAGCAGTTGACACTAAAGTCTGTAGCTAGCATTCTGAATACATACAGGCAGCAAAATGGTTGATTAAGAATGTGCCAGTTTTACCGTGTCATTTCAGAGAAGAACCGTACTTTAAGGTTGTAAATCAGCACAGGGAGTTCAGGAAAAGAGAGACCAGCTTTGGAGCAACCACATGAAAAGTAAGCCTGCTCATACTTCGCAGCTTGTAAACACCAGCTTTGAGGGACATAATATTAAAACAGATCAAATTGTATCTTTCCATCAAAAAAAGAGAGGCCCTGTGTTACTTATTTATGTCTGGAAACAGAACCCTGGTTGCCTGTAGGAAGGTTTTGGGGGTAAATCCCATAAAGAGTTACATTCATTCTACACAGTAAGGGTCAGGATAAGCATAACATTTTCAATACACTAGTCATCAGTGATTTCATGGAACTTTTCACCACAGAACTGGAGATGCTATGGCTCAATAGGGGGATGAGAGACATTAGGAATTGACCCAACTGAGCACATACACAAATGTTTATTAAAAATGTGGTCTGAATATTTTTCTGCTGTCATTAGTTGTATTACTATTAAATGTGCCAACAGGGTGCTATACACTGACCCAAAGACATGCTATGAAGCTTCAGCACACTTACCTTCACAGATAAGTTGCACATTTCTCTTGTTAGCAGCAAGGTTAATGCAGAAGGAAATGAGCTCCAGGTCAATGCGTTCATCGGGGCACTCAAAGAGCATCTTCATTAACTATCAACACACACACGTCATTAAAATTTTCAAAGCACGAGAAAAAAAGAGCAATATACTCAAGCCAACTACGCTAATCTGAATACTTTTCGTATTCAGGATCTCTACATTTGTTGACAACTTGTAATCGTGACTAATCTGGAAGGACTAGGATTTGATTATTTGTGGACATCCAGAGTTACTAACAGTTAAGAATTGCAATCACTTGCCACCTTTTATAAAATAAACTGAGTTTGTTAAATAAAATCCAACGATAGGGAGATAATGTACTGATTGTGAATAGTAAAACTGTCTAATATGGGCCATCTTGATTATCACTACAAAAGTTTTTTTTTCTCCTGCTGATAATAGCTCATCTTAATTAAATAGCCTCTAAGAACTGATATGGCAACTTCCATCTTTTCATGTTCTGTGTATGTGTGTATTTACATATATCTATATCTATCTTCCTATTATATGTTCCATTCTATGCATCCGATGAAGTGGGCTGTAGCCTACGAAAGCTTATGCTTAAATATATTTGTTAGTTTCTAAGATGCCACAAGTACTCCTGTTCTTTTTAGTAAAATTCCTGTGAACAGTTTAAAATCTTGTGTACTAAATGTAATTCATCCCATGAAAAACAGACTACTTCTGTTTGATTAATGGAATAAAGAACTACAAATGGTTGTTTTATTGTACAGTAACTCCTCACTTAAAGCTGTAGTCACGTTCCTCAAAAATGCGACTTTAAGCGAAAGGATGTTAAGCAAATCCAATTTCCCCATAAGAATTAATGTAAATGGGGAGAGCGGGGGGGTTAGGTTCCAGGGAATTTTTTTTTTGCAAGACAAAAGGCATTATATACATTTTAAACAAGCAATTTAATACAGGGGTGTAAGCTTTAAACAATTTTAAAGAAACAATTGACTACTACAATCATCATTGCTGAGTATGAAGCTTGTTTGAGGAGGTGGAGTCAGAGTGTGGAAGAGGAAGGATTGTCCGGATGCTCCTCTTCCTGTTTTTGCTGAACTTTCTAAATTCGAGAACACACATCTAGAGATGATTGTTTTGTGTTTTTTTTTTCCCCCTTTGTAAACTTCTTTATAGCAAGTCATTAGATGACCAACTCCCCTAATCACTTTAGAGCTGTGTTCCCTGTCAGGATCGTCACCTCTCAGGATTTGCAAGCCAGCCTTAACACACCTCTTCTCCGTCCCCCCCAGCTCATCCCCCTTTACTCCGCAGGCTGCGTCCTCACTCTTCCCCTCTCCCTCCCCTGCCTGCAGCAAGCAGCTGGTTTGTGGTGTTCAGGAGGCAGGGAAGGGAGGAGGAACCTACGCTCTGAGTCCTTGTTCCTCCCCACTCCTTCCTGAACGCCGCAAACCCACTGATTGCTGCAGGCAGGAAGCGGGGGAAGCAGGAGGAAGGCATTGATCCACAGGGTCTGCCAGCAGGCGGGAGGTACTGGGGGCAGGCATAGGGGACCTGACATGGGGCTGCCAGCTGTGGACAAATCAGGCAGCCGAACGTTATAGCGGAGCACTGCACAACTTTAAACAGAGCATGTTCTGTAATGGAGCACGGACATAAGATTAAAACAACGTTAAACAAGAGGATGTTAAATGGGGGAGTTACTGTATAATAATTCTACTCTTGCTATTTTGAGCTGTCTAAGTCTACTCTGCTGCCTGTATCTAAACTCACTCTGACCTATCTGCTACAATATGTCCTTCCTACCATCAGTCTAGGCAAACCTACTATCCACTACACTCATTGCCACTACCATATACTGCAGTACTGAGCCAGTGTCTCCTTTACTACTGCCCCACTCCCTCAATAGAGGAAAAAGGGCATCTGGGGTAAAATACATATTTCCCACAGTCTGCTCTAACTGCTGTGGTGCATTTTAGTGATTCCGCTGATGATGCTACAAAGAACCAACAGATAGCTGCCATTCCATATAATATGTTCCTATATATTCACTGGTCTATCACAGCTTACATATCAACACTAATTTTGTCCATTTTAAGTCTGCCTTAATTATTTACAAACCACAAACCCAATATATAATAGTATCCAAACATCAGTCTATTTCTCAGTCTTCACTTTTTACACCATGCTATAGATTTAGTTCAGTTACTGAATCACAAGGTAGATCACTCCTACTGCAGCACCAACCCAATTCTGTAGTGCAGTCTCCCAAGCACTGACGAAGCCAGAATACTTAGCTTGCAAGACCTATCAGAATCACAATGGAAGGTAGCATAGGTACAAGACTGGGTAAAACAAATTCACTAGAAAAAAGAGAACAGATACAGAGGCACTAGATGTAATGAGTAGATAGCTTCAGCAGGGGTAGGGAGAAAGAACTGAACTGTAACTGTTGAAGTAGTTGCACTCTTGCCCCCTAGTGGTAACACATTGGAATGACTAAGTACAAGATAGAGTGGATATCTATCCCACTGCAAGTAAATCCTCCACAGATAATCTGTTGGAGGGGGGCTATCTGAAAATAGATAAATACATTATCAAGTTGTCATTCCAAAGAGGCTCCCAAATTAATACACACACATTTAGGTTACAACAGTGATTAATTCATGCTCTTATTCACACGTAAGAGTGGCTGATTAATTGCAATTAACTCATGCAATTAACTCAAAAAAATTAATCACAGTTTTAATCGCATTGTTAAGCGAGAGACTACCAATTGAAATTTATTAAATATTTTGGATTTTTTTCTACATTTTCAAATATATTGATTTTAATTATAATACAGGAATGTATATAAATAAATCTCTTTTAGGGCTTTCACAAAGTGATATAAAAGCCATTACTTAAAAAAAGGAGGAAATCAGCAAAGGTTAATCAGATTTGCCTAGCTGATTTCAAGTACTTCTAAGATCTTTAATTTATTAAATCTATAAACCTGATATTCACAAATGCGAATTAACCAGCAAAGTCCTACAGAATGTTCAGCAAGTAGGTGATGTGACCTTTCAGAAATTACCCTCCAGAACTCGGATTCTAAAATCCCTTCAAATTATTTATATACATTTTAAAACTGAAACGTATTCTATGCTCACTAAATGCAAAAACCTATGGAAATTAAATGTTGAACATAGAGAGGACAAACTGTCATTACTAAGCTACTTCTCTATAAAAAGAAATATATATACTCCAGTTTCAATTAAACCAGTTCAAATTTTAAAATAATAGTTTTGTATGAACTCCATGTTTCCCATTATGTCTTCATTTAATTTGATTGCTCCTCGTGCCACTTCAAAAGGAAGCGTAATTGCTGCCAAATAGGAAATATTAAAATTAAATTTGTTCTGCTTTTACCATGTCCACTGTCATCTTTTACTGATTTAACAGGAAGGCAGTAAAAAGGCTGCAGCATGTGCAATGAAGAAGCAGTAGTGTTCAATCAGACAAGTCCCATATTGAGTATCAGATACCACAGACCCAGGACTGAAATCACTGTGTCTAGACTCTCTGGCACCTGACTTCACTTATTTACCAGTGACCAGAGGCCAACCCCCACAGCTCTCTGTTCACATACACCTCTGTCCAACCCCCTCTTCAACCCCAATTCAAACATCTTTGAATGATTATGCCAGAACTGCATGCCTCAGGAATCTCTTCTGACCGGTTACTCCCTAACTCTGCTGTTTGAAGTGATGCTCTGGTTTCTGAACTTCAGCAGATAATGGCGGACAGGAGCAAAGGGCGCTGTCAAGAGAGGACGTTTACCAGCATTAAACTAAAAAGAAGCTTACAGATCAAAGAGGAGCGAAGCAGGACAACCGTGGTGGAAAACATGTGGGGAACTGAGGAGATCCTTGTACACTGCTCAGTGGTAAAATATTAAATATCACCATCACATCACTGCCTAACCTTGCTTTTTGATTGGCCAGACTATTACCAATATATGCTTTTATCAGCATCTGGATGGCATTTGCACCTATTTAAACAAAACACGCATTGCTAAGGTCTAAACAAGAATGAACTGTTAATACTCACTTTTAAATGGTACTAGAATAAGCCCATTAACTCCTAATATCCACAAGGATGCTTACCTGGGAGAACGCAGCCCCTTTCAGATAGTTTAAAATGTTCAAAGGAAAGACAAAGGGAAGCAGACCCAATGGACCTGAAGATTGCAAAATGTGACAGAACCAAGTTCAACCCTTTGTGGAGATAGGATACACTGGAAGCACTGCAGAGGTGACACTCATGAGATGGGGCAGGATAGGGCTACTGTGCCCTATTTTAGTTACATTCACTAGCCTCTACTATCCCCTGCCCCAATGGGCCAGTAGAGGAGAACCTTCTATGAAGGAGAATTCAACTAACTCATCAGCTAGCTTGTGCTATGATCTAGAGCTTGACTGGGGTGAAAGAGAGCACATTTTTCAGTGAATGGGGGTCTACATAGGAAGGAGAAGTGTATTCTGCCACCTGAGATGTGCACCAATAGCCCACCAGTACATATATGACCTACTGCTAGTGGACTTTTGTTTGGATCCTTCATTTTACTTAAAACAGAGTTAAATATAATCTGGGGAGGCGTAGGGTGACCAGCTGTCCCGATTTTATAGGGACAATCCCGATATTTGGGGCTTTTTCTTATACAGGCACCTATTACCCCCCAACCCCATCCCAATTTTTCACACTTTCTATCTAGTCACACTAGGAAGGGGTAAGGGGCATTTTGAAGGGCAAAAAGCAGGGGATCACTTTAAAATGTTCATTTCTCCACTCCTGTCCCAACCTCTCTCCCTTACAATTAGCTCATCTCACCATCTGAAGGTGTACAGATGTTCATCACAAAGAACCAATGGCAAATCACAGTGTGGCATTGGATAAACAGGGTCTTCAGCCATAGTCTAGTATAGGATTTAATGAGCATGCTAACTGTTCATCATGGTTACAGATGGCCTTAAAGTTTTGCTAGGCTTTATGAGCTGGACATAAAGAACAATGAAATTAATGGGAGTCTATTTACTTCAGTGGGCTTTGGAACAAGGGTTACAGGCACAACTCTGAGCAGCCAATGCCTATCAGAACAAGCATGTTAGTTAAACATTATTGAAATTTCCATGGCTCTTTGTATTTGGCACTAGGGGCTTTTAAACCTGCCCATATTTTCCAAAATCACATCATAACTGAGCCCTAAAGAGCAAAACAAAGCCTCTGGTTGTGGTGGGCAACAATTCAAAAGTAGTGGGTTCTTTGTATCATTTGGGCTTCTTAGCATACAACTTCATCCTGCTGCAAACACAATTAGCAGGATGTTTAAAAGAGTATTTTGCAACATACACTTGCTATTCCCGTCAGATCCTCCTTCCTCCCCCATGACTTGGAAGAACATTACAACTTTTGCCATGAAATACTGACAAGAAATGTTCTGAAAACTTTCCATGGCAACTTCCCATCATGGATATGCTTGATGCTAAAAAGATGTTTGGCAGGAAAGAGAACAGAGTGGTGCAATTCTGAAAAAAAGCAATCAGAGAACTTTTTACATGTATGAGATGGAGACTCTATCCACAGCTCTAACCTTAAATCAGTACCTGGAGAAACTAACTCATACAGTTGTATAGAAGATTCAGGGGTTTTTGTTGTTGTTTTTTAAATGAAATTTTGTTTATTTATTGCCTGCCGACAGTGAGAGGCACCAAACAATCCTTAATCCAGAAGGTAGGTAAAAGGTTTTTCTTTTCCAACTACACAGATTTCATGTGTCCTTTATTTAGTGGGACTGTAGTCAGAACAGAGATAGTGCATACAGTGATGTAACATTTCCTTGGCTGATTTCCAGCTCATATTCTGTAACACTGCAGACAATAACAGCTCTCTAGGACATATACAGCAATTATATAGGGAATCAATTGTCATCTCCCTTTAACACGGCTAATCTTCTATTGGTATGTTTTGGTTGCCTAAACCTTTGGCAATAAGCTGATGTGCCTTATTTCTCAGCAGCACTGAGACAAAGTTGGTCACCTATTCTTTCTGAGAAGGGCTGCTTAAAGGTAGTCTGAATGGTTAAGCTGCCTTACTAATAGAGACACAGTTATTTGACTGAGAAGAAACACTGTTGTTCCCATTATGACCTGAAGGTGTCACTGTAACCTCTGCTATGGGGAAGGCAACAAAATGTTATGTTTGTGGTGGAGAGCATCTAGAAGGAAAACACATACCTGTGGTATACAGTCTGTGTATGCAAACATCGATTTAAAACGGTCGTCCATGCTTATGTGATACAGAACACACATTGCTACCTGTCTGTAGCTTTCATTTGCTAGGGAGAATAAAAAACAACATAAATTCATGTGTTAACTAAAACCCCAAGCTCTGTAGTTACTGTACAGTCCTATTTCTCCACTAGAGTCTAATTCTTTAATTAAAATTACTATGATAACACTTTTTAAATTCTGTTACCGTAACAAAATTCTTTTTTATTAAAATGTGTGTGACATTAGTATTAGCGAAAGATGTTTAACTGACAGCCCGAGGACTAAAGTCTTCTATTTATCCACAGGTCATACATAGCATAGGCAATGGCAGTACCAATTTCCTGCACAATGTCATCGGGGGATGTATGTTCATCCTCACTATGTAGGGATCCACCTTCATGATTGAAAGGGGAGTTCAGCCTCAATGGCCCAGCCCATCCAAAACTTCTCTCTGGCGAGAATGTCAGCGAAGGAACAAATTAAGGCCTACTAGGCTGTTTGTATGGATGACAAGCTGAGACAATCAACTTTTTCACATACATAACACTATCAGAGTTTTCTATCAGCGCTGGGAATAAAAGAATGCAACATGAACAACTGCAGTAAAACTGGTAATATAAAGATAAGGTTTCTAGTGTTTTGGTGTCATTTAAGCATTTGTAGGTGCAGGAAGGCAACTGAACACAGGTTAGATAAACAACACAAAAGCTGCATAGAACAGATTATAAAGAAACGAAAATTAAGTGTTTTTGGATTGACAGATGTGACATTTTGGAGATCACCCAGACCAATGAGGGGCTCTGTCACCACCCACCTTGTAGCTTTCACTGCCTTAATGCTGTGCTGCTATGACTCAGAGCTCTGACACCAGTAGCCAGCCTACAAGCATAAAGGTTTCATCCTGGCTTGAACTGGCCAAGTTACTTCTTGCAGGGTCACCTAAACATCCCCTTCAGCTCCCAAGTCTCCCCAAGTTCTTAACTACCAGACACTTGGACTGTTCCCATCTGATTGATCATCCCTGAAGAGGTGAAACCAGCTCTCAATCACCAGTTCACTTTGGGGTACACATTCCAGATGGTTTGCACACTAGGGATAGCCTTGACTTCGAACCCCTTCCCTTTTAACAAGGGTTGCAGGGTTTCCATCCCCGCCCCGTCTTCCAGACTATGTTAATTCATGGTTAACACAGTGCAGGGGAAACTCCCTCCTTCCTTAGGAGTTCAAGACACTGGTTTTCTTTTCAGTTTCGACGACTTTCCACGTAGCAGTCCATGACTATTCTAAGTTAGTTTAATGTAAACAACTACCCTGAGAGGTGCCCCTCCCTGCCTGATTGCTGTGAGATGATGCTGATGGCGCACCCGTGTTGCAATTACAATGTTCTACACACACATATAAATGCATAAATTCATAACCATAACCTGTATACAGATCATCAAGTTCACAAGCTTTCCTAAAAGACTTTACTTGACATATATTTATACACAAACAACATTGTATAAAACCCATTGATTCAGCTGCTTATTCTTTGGGATTCAGACCTCCCCCTTTCTTCCCTTGGACTGGCTGGATCCTGATTGTCACAATGGGATACATATTTTATCAAGTGTAATATTGGTGATAGGTGCGATTAGTGCACTTATCTGAACACTCCTATGATTCCCACTATTGATCACCAGACAAAACAGCAGCAGGTCAAGAATCAAAGAGTTGAATGCTGCAGGAGAGAGGCTGGCAAACCAGTCCAGGTTAGGATCAGTAGGCCAAGTAACCTGGGTTTGAACCTTAAAGGCTTGAGAAGAAGCATTGCAACTGTAGTCAGGACAATTCCCTTGTGTGTGGGTATCAAAGAGATGTTAAAAGGGATTAACAGACTAGGCCAATTCATTTGTGCTGAAAAGAAATCAAGGAAGATGCTGTGTTTATGTTTATGGCTATCCATATCTAATTACCTTTATATTAAATATGCAACTATATTCAATATTTATTATTAGATCAAAGGCCTGTATTTAGTGTGTGGATGTATATTCACAAGATGTATATATACTGCATAAATCAAATGACTATATTGTTTTCAGCTTATCTATCCCTGTTATAATGAATAACTGGTAATTGCCTTGTGTAAATTGTCTCGTGGGGATTACCTGTGTATCACAGATTATCAGGGTTGGAAGGGACCTCAGGAAGTCATCTAGTCCAAACCCTGCTCAAAACAGAACCAATCCCCAACTAAATCATCCCAGCCAGGGCTTTATCAAGCCTGACCTTAAAAACTTCTAAGGAAGGAGATTCCACCACTTCCCTAGGTAACCCATTCCAGCGCTTCACCACCCTCCTAGTGAGAAAAGTTTTTCCTAATATTCAACCTAAACCTCCCCCTCTGCAACTTGAGACCATTACTCCTTGTTCTGTCCTCTGGTACCACTGAGAACAGTCTAAATCCATTCTCTTTGGAACCTCCAGGTAGTTGAATGCAGCTATCAAATCCCACCTCATTCTTCTCTTCTGCGGACTAAATAATCCCAGTTTCCTCAGCCTCTCCTCATAAATCATGTGCTCCAGCCCCCCAGTCATTTTTGTTGCCCTCCACTGGACTCTTTCCAATTTTTCTACATCCTTTTTGTAGCGTGGGGCCCAAAACTGGACACAGTACTCCAGATGAGGCCTCACCAATGCCAAACAGAGTGGAATGATCATGGCCGTAGATCTGCTGGCAATGATTCTACTTATACAACCCAAAATGCTATTATCCTTCTTGGCAACAAGGGCACACTGTTGACTCATATCCAGCTTCTCATCCACTGTAATCCCTAGGTCCTTTTCTGCAGAACTGCATATGCATAGGAAGTAGAATGTTACCTTCAAAGGATAGGTTATTGTAGACCTAACAAAGAGGAGACTTTGGGCATGTGCTGTGCCTGAAACACTTGGCAGCCTATTTTAACTATAAAAGAAAAGCTTCGGGTACAATCCTGCCATCTCTGATCTGCTGAATTTTAAAGAGGGAAAGTTTGAGCCACTGGACAGAGAGCCTCAAGTAATTATTTGGGATGCCTCGAAAGATTCATGGAAAGACTCTACTAGACTACATCTAAGCTACTATTTGGACTCTAATCATTTGGATGTACCAGAGAGATTTATTGCAAACTAGCAGAAGTTAACATCACTGCTGTCAACCTGATCTAGACTCTGAAATCGACTGTAATGTATATGATTCACTTTTCTTTTTTTGTTAGTAAATCTTCAGTTAATTTACTAAAGATTAACTGCAACACAGAATTTGTGAGATCCTGAAGTATATTTTGATCTGAGGTATGTGGCCAACTCCTTGGACTTGGAAGAACCTAATATGCAATTTTTGGACCATTTATAAGAGAAGTCCAGTTTTTATGGGTGGCAAACCAGGGATGGCTTGCCAAAGGAGATAACACTTTGTGACTCCATTTTAAACTAGTGTAGCAATATAGGAACACTCAGTTGTTGCTGGTTTGGTTAAATCTAATTGTAGAAGAGACCTCCACAATGAGCCGGTACTGAGTGTGCACGGAGTCGGTTGACACTACGCCCGGCTCATGAGACAGCGCATGGTGTCTGACACTATCAGGTGGTCCAGAGACATCTACACAGAACACATCACAGGACACCGCCAGTACCAGGTCGAGTAATCGAGACTGCCGACCACGGAAATAACCCACTTTTTCCCTTCTCTGACGAACCAAAGAACATACCCCACCCATGTACTTATTGTCTGCACCACTACTGACTTGGACTCTGAATACATTCCAGGCGTGGTGTACCTGAGTCCATTTATCCACTGATGCTTTAAAAACTCCCACACCCCAATCTCGATCTATGCTGGTTATGTGAAATGTATGTACCTCGTGAACCTTGTA
Source organism: Dermatemys mawii (assembly GCA_007922305.1). Classification (NCBI taxonomy): domain Eukaryota; kingdom Metazoa; phylum Chordata; order Testudines; family Dermatemydidae; genus Dermatemys; species Dermatemys mawii. The sequence goes on along the minus strand of ML677390.1, from coordinate 4,644,421 downwards.
ACTGATACTTCCAATCCCCCATAACCCAAGCCCAATCTTCCTTCTTAACTTGTGTAAACTTGATTTTAAACATTAGCTTTAATAGAATTTGTAGATCTATACTACCAGTGTGGGTGTATCTTCCCTATTTTCAGTCTGCCCTGAGTTTGGCATTCTCAGCAGAGACCCACTCTAGGCCAGTGGTCGTCAAAGTAGGGTACACGAGACCACCCCCGGGGGTGCGTGAGACCCTGGTGGCGCTGCCGCCGACTCCGTGCGGGAGACCCCCGAATTCGGCAGCGGTCTATTTTGGTACCGCCAAAATGCCACCGCAGAAAGTGAAAGCTTTCTGTTCGGCGGCATTTCAGCGGCCAAACCCCGGGGGGCCGCAAGCGGACGCCGCTCCGCGGAAGGGGGCTGTGGCCAAAAAAGATTGAGGACTGCTGCTCTAGGCCAGTGGTCTTCAAACTGGGGTGTGTGCCCCAGAGGTGCGTGAGACCCCGCCGCCACTACTGCCCAGGAGACCGCCGAACTCCCAGGTGGGCTATTTTTAGACCGCCGAAATGCCACCGCCGCCAGGAGCATCCGCTTTTTGCTGCAGCATTTCAGCGGACATACCCGCCCTGGGGGGCCGTCAGACTTTTCCCTCCGCAGCAAGGGGCCGCGGGGGAAAAAGTTTGAAGACCGCTGCTCTAGGCTATTGTTTCTCAAATGCAGTCACCAGGGGCTTTTCTTGTGGCCACAGCCTCCTGGGCTGTGATTGGGGGATGTGGGGGGGAGGAAGACAAAGTGGCAAAGTAGCAGACCCTCCCTGTTGTTCCTGGATGCACTGCCTTGATGTTGGCTGCTGGGGCTGTCAGTAAGGGTTGGACCCTACCCCCCTCTGGAGACACCTGTAGCACAACGCTGGAAGAGCAGGCAGCCTGTGAATTCCTCATCTTCCCAGGGGCAGTGGGGCTTAGGCTTTGGGCTTCAGCCCTGGGTAGATGGGGCAGCAGGCACTGTCCATGGGGCTTCAGACTCCAGACACATGACTTTGGGCTCCATCTCCAGGCCCCATCCCCTGTCCATGGAGCTTCATGAGCTGGACACAGGCTTTCAGGCTGTAGCCCACAAGTATTTTAGGAAAAAATATGAGCACAGGCATCAGCAAGAGTTGGCGGCCACAGTGAGGCCACCAACAAAATTTGTCCTGAGAACCCCTGCTCTAGGCACCGTGATAGGCTCAAGCAGCATATTGGCAAATAGTGGAGACAACCTTTAGCCATCTTCTTTTCCAGTGTCATTCAGGGAAAAGACATGCCACACATCAACAATTTGCAAGTTCAACGACGTCAATGCTCAGTCTCTTAAGCATTTAGCCAGACTATTAAGTTTAAGGTAGGTGGCATAATACTTTTCAAAGGAAGTGTTGACAAACTGACAAGCCAGTTGTCCTCCTTGCTCAAAAGAATTTTAACTCCCTAGAAGAGATATGCATAGATTACAAAGCCAGAAGAAACCATCTAGTCCAGGGATCTCAAATTCAAATCACCAGGAGGGCCACAGGAAGACTAGTACATTGGCCCAAGGGCCACATCACTGACACCCCCTCCCCGCTGCCTATGGCCCTGCCCACCACAGCCCCCAGCCCTGCCCCCCATTCCACCCCTTCCATGAGGCCCCTCCCCCCTCTTTCAACCCCTCTCCTAACTCCTGCCCCTGTCCCACTTCTTCTCCGCCTCCTCCCCTCAGCACGCAGCTCTCTGCTCCTCCTCCCCACTCCTGGAAAGCACTAAGCACTGCCAAACAGCTGTTTGGCAGCGGGAAGCGCCTGAAGGCAAGCAGAGGAGCTGGGATGCAGCATGCTGTGGAGGAGAGGAAGCGGGGCGGGGGGAGGGGAGCTTGGCAGGAAATAACTCGAGGTGGGGCAGGAGCTTGGTGGGCTGCAGGAAACAACCCTGCAGGCCGCGTGTTTGAGACCTCGATCTAGTCTGACCTCCTGTATGACACAGACCAGAGAATTTCCCTCAACTAATTCCTGTCTGAAGTCTGTCAGGGGAGTGGGGGAGGCAATGTTGACTTAAAAATCACCAGTGAGTGATGGAGAATCCACCACAACCATTGTTAAATTATTTCTATGGTTGATCACCCTCCCTACTGTTAAAAATGTACACCTTATATACAGCTCAAATTTGTCTAGCTTCAGCTTCCAGCCATTGGATCTTGTTATTCCTTTGTCCACTAGATTGAAGAGTCAATTATCAAATTTTTCCCCAGGGAAGTACATTTAGACTGTGCCCCTTAACCTTCTTTTGTTAAGCTAAACAGACTGAGTGCCTCGAATCTATTGCTATAAGGCTTGGTTTTCAATCCTTTAATCGTTATTGCATGAGTGACTGACCATTGTTTAACAGATTAATCAGAAGATATGCATCTTGTGTTTTGTTCTAGTTTGAACATTGCTGAATGAAGCCATGAGTTGATCATAATTATTTGGAGATTCTGTTGAAGACAGACCCAGGTCTGACCCTCTCACTTTGAACCCTCTCTTCCTAAATGAAGAAGTCTTAAAGGAACAGGATGCTATTTTTGATCACAACCCAGGGCCACACATGCAAAAGCAGGTACAGCAAAACGACTTCCTTATGACTTACTCAATAGGCATCAATTATTCCCCTAACTAAGAAAAGTAAGAAGAATCTCTGCCAACAGTTTGCATATAAAAAGTCCCCAAAGTTTTGGGGAGGTGCCAAAGCTGTTCCCTGTAAAGACTGGTAGTTTTGAGAATCAGGCACTTAATGACTGAAGGTGGATTACCCAAATTGCCTAAAGCAATCAAGGCACTCATGGAAAAATAATGGCCTAGTCATTATGGATTCCTCTGGTATTTATGGTAATAAATATGAATCATGATGAACTCATTGAATATTAAATGTGGAGGTCATAAGTACTTTCATAGGATTTCCACAAGAATTTAACAGTAATTAACCAAGTCATTATTTAAAAATGTTATTGAATTATGCTTAGTACTTATACAACCATTCCAGAGAAATTGGTCATTCCCAGCTGAGGGCAGTTAATGCCTTAACAAACCGGTCATTAACTGCCGTAACTGATTTTGTGGGAATTACTGCTGTTATAAAATACACTCAACAGTTTATAGGAACAATACTTTTCTTCTTCTTTTTTTTTTTTTTTGGTTTTAATTTGCAGCTGTAGTTCAGCTGGAGCAGCTGGGATGGAAAAATATCAGGTCCCTTGGGCTGTTTTCACAACTAGTTTTCTGCAAATTAGAGGGGTAGGTTCTGAGTTCCAAATGGTTTCAGATTTTCAGTCTTTGAATGTTAACAAGAAGGCATGTGCTGGTAACTATGACCAAAGCCTGAATTCCTTACTCAGGTCAAGACCACATACCCCTGGGCTTCAGTGGGAATTGTGCCTATGTAAGGACTGAGGAAAAACTATGCAATAACTATGCACAATCTGACTTTGTGTTTTGGACAAGTTTGTGATTTTAAGGGCTTGTCTATGTGGTAAGATAGTGTGTGGCACACAGGGATGAGAATCTACAACACTTTAGCTAACCATACAGGCCAGGTGCAGTGCCCCACAAATACTATAGTCCACTCTGATGTTCTCTCATTTGAAAGAGACTTTTGAACAGTCCAGGTGAACTACGGAACTTCCAGTGTGCGGTAAATTCATACCCTGGCTTGCTGTGCATTAACTCACTTTGTAGACAAGCCCTAACACTAAAATTCTCTATTATCCGCACAATCAAGATAAAAAGCACTAGTTCAGGACAGATCTGGACATTTGAATTTCAAGAGCAGGATCAGCGCTGAACAATGCTGAAGTAACACACAGCAGGAATACAAGTTATGGACTACATTATCCAAATGGAACAGCATAACAGGAATTCAAGTTATTCTCTAATGGAATCACCAACATCACCACTTTAAGTGTAAAATATATTCAACACAACCCATGAGGAAAACATTAAATACACTTCACTGAAAAATGAGCAGTTCAAAGGAAGCCTCAGTATACACATTAACTAGCACAGCAATTCTACATTTCAGCATCAAGCACAAACTATCAAAACCTACATTAAATTTACTGTAAAATATTAGGTAAATTAAAACAAGCATTCCAGTAGGGTAAGAGCTTCAAGAAACTGGTCTTGGTCATCTTATATACCTATCTTGCAGTGATGCGTCAGGAAACCATTTTATTAGATTACAACTGTTCTTCCATTACGAAGCCCACACCATAATCAATAGCAATCCTAAGAAACTATTATAGTAAAAGGGGCTAGAAAAAGTAGTGAAAAAGCTAAAGGAAAGTTACATTATTGTACCAAATCTGAGACAATTGAACCAGGTTATTCAGTGTATGGTTTAAATCCAATTCACTTTATTTACATATGGCAAAGATCAACCTTGTAGGACATAACTTATCAAAAGAATCCACAAAAGGGTTTGCAAACCTGTTCCTTTTGTCAAGACTACTATATAAATACATTAAGCTGTTTATGACTCATTAAGCATTAATAAAAAATCTCTCTCTCTAATGTAATACAGTGGATTCCAGTTAATCGGGCCACCGGCTAATTGGGGCAGCCGCTTAATCGGGACACATCGCAAAGACCAGAAACAAAGCGTCCCTTTTTATTTACTCCGGTTATTTGGGGAAGCCGCTTAATTGGGCCAAATTGTTCCGGTCCCGATGTGTCCCATTTAACCAGAATCCACTGTACTTATCTTTATATCTCAAAGTGCTCTGCAAAGGAGGTCAATATCATTATCCTCAATTTACAGATGGATAAACTGAGGCATAGAGAGGGAAATGACTTGCTCAAGATCACGCAACAGACCAGATCTAGACCAGGAGGCAAACAGGAGCTGCAAAACTACCTATTGTTACTTACAGGAAATTTTGTATACTAAAAACTATTTGTCTTTTTAGAGTAGCCCAGGCTAAAGAAAGCCTAGCCTTGACATGGGTGGAGGCACACTGTACAAATCTAAGCGTGCCGCAAAGTGTGAGAATGCAGTATTTTATCTACTTTCCTCATTTCCTGTTATCCAGACACAAAGGTCAAAATAACAAATGACTAGGGGATTATAGCATCTCATTTCCTGTTCTCAGGATCTATTACCTGTAAGTACTATAACAACACTAACATACATACTATGTATACTCACTATAAAAGAGTTACATAGATTAGTTACTACACATTAAAACAAAAACTCTAAAAAGGGCATTATATAAACCCATTTCCATATCAATACCACGTTTCACAACACCAAAATGTAATTTTGAAATGCCTAAAAATATCCTTCTACTCCAGCAACTCATCCCATTATGAGAAATTTTGCAGGCCTCTGACATAACTTAATGCTCCTTGCAACTATATTTCCTGGACTTAAATGGGAGAAGGACCAGGCACAAAGCTTTCTGTGGCACTTGGCTTTCAAGGTACACAGGAGGAAAAGTCTGTTACTGAACTTCTAGGTTCCACATGAACAAGGCAGCAAAAACTCCCTTGCTCACCAGCTCAATTCCTGAGTACAGCAGCGTGAAGGCTTAAAGAGATCATAGAAATGTAGGGCTGGAAGGGAGCTTGACAGGTCACCTAGATCAGTGGTTTTCAACCTTTTGAAGCTGTACCCCTTTCAAGAGTCTGATTTGTCCCCCAAGTTTCACCTCATTTAAAAACTACCTGCTTACAAAATCAGACGTAAAAATACAAAAGTGCCACAGCACACTATTACTGAAAAATTGCTTACTTTATCATTTTTACCATAAAATTATATAATAAATCAACTGGAATATAATTATAATATTTACATTTCAGTGTACAGTATATAGAGCACCATAAGCAAGTCGTATGAAATTTTAGTTTGCACTGACTTCACGAGTGCTAAAAGTGTAACCTATTGTAAAGCTAGGCAAATATCTAGATGAGTTGAAGTATCCCCTGGAAGACCACTGTGTATCTCCACGGGTATGCGCAAACCTAGTTGAGAGCCACTGACCTACTCCAGTCCCCTGCACTGAGGCAGGACTAAACATTATCTAGACCAGTGGTGTACAACTTGTGCCCCATCGGGGTAAGCTGATTGCGGGCCGAGACACATTTTGCTGATGTTGATCATCCACAGGCATGGCCCCCTGCAGCTCCCAATGGCCGCAGCTTGCAGTTCCCAGCCAATGGCAGTTGCAGGAAATGGCGGCCAGGAGCCTGCCTTTTCACGCAGCTCCCATTGGCTGGGAACAGCGAACCGCGGCCAGCTGCTACTTTCCACAGCTCCCAATGGCCGGGAACAGCGAACTGCGGCCACTGGGACCTACAGGAGGCCATGCCTGTGGACAGTCAACGTCAGCAAAATGTCTTGTGGCCCACAAACAGCTTGCCCTGATAGGCTACATGCAGCTGTGGGCTGCAGGTTGCTCACCACTGATCTAGACCAGGAGTGGGCAAACTATGGTCTGGGGGGTCACATCCGGCCCTCCAGACATTTTAATCCAGCCCTCAAGCTCCCAATGGAGAGCAGGGTGGGGGGCTTCCCCTGCTCCACGCGACTCTCGGAAGCAGTCGCATGTCCCTCCTCTGGCTCCTATATCTAGGGGCAGCCAACGGGCTCCGCACACTGTCCCTGCCCCAACAGCCGCCCCAGCAGCTCCCATTGGCCAGGAACCACAGCCAATGAGAGCTGAAGGGGCAGTGCCTGTGGACAGGGCAGCTCACAGAGCCACCTGGCCGCACCACTGCGTAGGAGCTGGCGGGTGAACATGCCACTGCTTCTGGGAGCTGCTTGAGGTAAGCGCCACCTGGAGCCTGCACCCCAAAGCCCTGCCCCATCCCTGATCTCCCTCCTGCCCTCCGAACCCTTCAGTCCCAGTCCAAAGCACCCTCCTGCCCCCCAACCCCTCATCCCCTGCCCCACCCCAGAGCCCCCTCCGGCACCCTGAACTCCTCATTTCTGGCCCCACCCCAGAGCCTACATGCTCAGCCAGAGCCCTCACCTCCTCCCGCATCCTAACTCCCAATTTCAGCATTCATGGCCAACCATACAATTTCCATACCCAGATGTGACTCTTGGGCCAAAAAGTTTGCCCACCCATGATCTAGACCATCCCTGGCAGGTGCTGGTCTAATTGGTCCATAAGACCCTCCAGTGACGGATTCCACCACATCCCTAGATAATTTATTCTAGTGCCTTACTACGCTTACAGTAAGGAAGTTCTTCCTAATGTCTAACCTTAAGCTCCCTTGCTGCAATTTAAGCCCATTACTTCTTTTTCCTGTCTTCAGTGGTTAAGGAGAACAATTTATCCTCCTCCTCTTTAGTACAGCCTTTTATGTATCTGAAGACTTATGTCCTCCTCAATCTTCTCTTCTCCAGACTAAACAAACTCATTTTTTTTAAAGCTATCCTCAAAGGTCATGTTTTCGACTTTTAATCATTTTTGATTCTCTCCTCCAGATTTGGTCCAATTTGTCCACATCTTTCCTGAAGTGTGGTGCCCAGAACTGCACACAGTACTCCAGCTGGCGCCTGATCAGTGCTGATTACAGTGGAAAAATTACTTCTTGTGTCATGCTTACAACCCTCCTGCTAATACATCCCAGAATGGTGGGTTTTGGTTCATGGTTTTTTCTCTGCTACAGCATGACATTGTTGACACTTAGTTTGTGACCCACAACACCTTTCCAAATCCTTTTCTGCAGTACTCCTCCCGAGGCAATCATTTCCCATTTTGTATTTGTGCAACCGATTATTCCTTCTTACGTGTAGTACTTTGCATTTGTCCTTTCTGAATTTCATCTTATTTAATTCCGACCACTTCTCCAGTTTGTCAAGATTTTGAATTCTAATCCAGTCTCCAAAGCACTTACAATCCCTCCCAACTTGTCATCATCCACAAACTTTGTAAGTGCACTTTCTCTGACATTATCCAAATTATTTATGAAGATATTGATCAGAACTGGACCCAGGATAGATCCCTTTGGGACCCTCACTCAATGTGCCCTTCCAGTTTGACCATGAACCATTGATTATTCTCAGAGTATGGTTTTCCAACCAATTGTGCACCCACCTTATAGTAGGTTAATCTATGCTATATTTCCCTAGCTTATTTATGAGAAGGTTACATGAGACTGTATCAAAAGCCTTACTAATGTCACAATATATCATATCTACCACTTCCCCTCTTAGCCACAAGGCTTGTTACCCTGTCAAAGAAGGATATCAGTTTTACATGATTTGTTCTTGACAAATCCATGTTGACTGTTACTTATCACCTTGTCTTCTAGGTGCTTATAAAATGATTGTTTGATTATTTGCTCCATTATCTGTCTGGTACCAAAGTTAAGCTCACTGGTCTGTAATACCCTGAGTAGTCTTTATTCCCCTTTTCATACACATGTACTATATTTGCCCTTTTCCAGTCCTCTGGGATCTCTCCCATCCTCCATGAGTTCTCAACAATAATCACTAATGGCTCAGAGATCTCTTCAGCCAGTTCTTTAAATATTCTATGATGTATTTCATCAGGCCTTGCCAACCTTAAGACATCTAACTTGTCTAAGTAACTTGTTCTTTCCCTATTTTAGCCTCAGATCCTACCGCGTTTACACTGATGTTCACTAGGTTAGTCATCCGATCACTGCTAACCTTTTGTTGAAAAACAAACAAAAAAAGGATTTTAAAGCTTCAAGTCATTGCTGCATTTTCAGTTATTGTCTTTCGCTCATCACTGAGTAATGGGTGAACCCTATCCTTGGTCTTCCTCTTGCTTCTAATGTATTTGTAAGATGTTTTCTTGTTTCCCTTTATGTCCTTAGTTAGTTGAATCTCATTCTGTGCCTTCTAATTTTGTCCATAACATGCTTGGTTTGGTATGTATATTTATTCTTTGTAATTTTGGCCTAGTTTTTGTATGACTTGCTTGAGCTTCAGGTTGTTGACCTGAATGGACCGACCCAAAATGAAACTGCCACTGGATCTATTGGTTGTGCTTTTGGGTTTCCCAGATAAAAAGACAGGCATTCTACAACACTAAACTGTGATCAGTTGCTAATGAACGTCAATGCTTTCTCTGGCAACTCTTTGGAGAAAGAGAGAACCACTTGATAACATTGCAAGGATAGGATGAATACAGGACTTCCTGATAACAAAAATAGGCCACCAGTTATCTGAGATAGGAAGACAATTTCTTACAGATTTGGTGACCATTTTTAGAATATAAAAAAAGTGAAGGCCCTGATCTTGCAAATATGAACAGTCCCATTGAAATCACTGGGCCTACATACATGTAGAAAGAGAAGCATGTGCATATTTGCAGGATCGGGGCCTAAGATAAAAGAAGCAAAGACCTGAAATTTAGAAATTTTACTGTAAAACTAGAATTCTTTAGCTTTTGTTTTATGGAATTAACAGACAAAATGCATATTCAACTGCTACACTTGTATCAGCTTTTAGTCCAAAAGCCAATACAGCAGGGAAATATAATTTCAAATATTGGAATGATTTCTCCTTGTATCAGCCCAAATCTTTTAAAAAACACTGATAAAAAGCTAGCCAAGTGTAAAGAGACAAAGTATACCTGAGCTTCTGTGAGGAAGGAGGGCACTGCAACTACTCTTCTGCACAGGAGCAGGGAGTGTGGAGAACTCTGGAGGAGAGGCAGCAGACTTCTCCCTTCTGCAGTGTTCAGATGCTCGGTGATATAGCTGTCAAATTCCCCTTTTCCCAAAGTGTCTTTTAAAGTTCAGGATGGCTCTCAGCCTTTAGCACAGCCTTTTCCAGCTCAGGATCCCCAGGCTCATCTCTCCTGTGGAACTCTTCCAGATGCTCCTTTCTGAGGCTCCCAGGAGGCCATCTCTGCATCCAGAAGCCTCTTAAAGTCTGCTTGAGAAGAGTATCCTTCCTAAGGTACTGAGTACCAAAGCCTCACCTTCAGAACAGCACTGCTCCTCTGTCCCTTAGGAGACCTTACTTCTTATACCAAGCTTACAGAGTGTGTGGCTGTACAGATCTGCCTCCTGTGAGACTTTGAGGGGATGGCTATACTGCAATTAGACACCTGCAGCTGGCCCATGCCAGACAACTTTGGCTTGCGGGGCTGTTTAATTACAATATAGGTGCTCTGAGATCCTCCCACCTCTCAGGTCCCTAGAGCCTGAGCTCTAGCCCAAGCCAGAACATCTACGCTGCAGTTAAACGGTCCCTTGGTTCGAGCCCCGCAAGCCCGAGTCAGCTGGCATTGCTCAGCTGCAGGTTTTTACTTGCAGCTTAGGCATATTCTCAAAGGCTAGAAGGAGCAGCAGCAAAAACTTTACTCTCTTCCAAAGATCCTGAACTCCCCTGAAGATTTGTTGCTTCTCTCCTTTGACATTTTAGACATCCAAGTTTTGTCATCTTAAGTTTTGGAGGGCAGCTTTTCATGTAGCAAACTCTATTCATCATCCATTGATGAACAATTTTTAATCTGTCCACTTCTGTGACACACAGTAGACTCTCGATTATCCAGGATTATAGGGAAAAATTAATCCTGGTTAATAAAATCCCGGATAATCACCATCCATAGGAAATATGGGGGAGGGGTTGGTTCACCAGCCACCCTGCACCGGGGGGAGGGGGTGTTGGTTCACTGGCTGCCCTGTGCCCTAGTGGGTTTTTTTTGTTTTGTTTTTTTTTGTGCTTGGGGTGGCAACAAAGCCAGAGCCAGCCCTGCGAGTTACGCATATTTTTTTTTTTTGACATCCTGGTTAACCCAATCCTGGATAATCGAGAGTCTGCTGTACATAGAAATAGTTAAATGAAACTGTGCATTAATACAGTTTTGTAACTTCAGTACTAGAGATTGGTAACTACAGATCTGAAAAATACTCAGGCTACACTAACGCTATAAGTCGATCTAAGTTACACTAGTGTGTACACTGGCTCAGTTCAGTAGTATCGATTGCAGCGGTGATGATTAAGCAGTAGTATAGACATGGTCATGGTTTATAACCTTTGACCATATTAAGTTAAAGGAATAAAAAGGTATCAGACAGTAGTAGTTTTCAATGAAGGAAGAACAAAAAACCCACAATTCTTTCTATTCACTATCAGCAAGCAGTATGATTTTCATGAACAAATATTTTATTATAAAGTCAAAGGGATCGATCTGACCCTCAGTGCCTTTCATAGTGCAATGTTAATCATGTTTTTGATACTGAAGCTTCTACACTTTTATAGCTTTCCATATAATAAAATCATAGGCAAGATTTTAAAAAATTCAGTATTAAAGTTAGGCTCCTAAATCTGTATTTTGGTGTCTAAATAAATGGCTTGGTTTCTAAAACATGCTGTGAACCCAATATCCTGATGAAGTCAGCAGAAAAATGTGGATTCTTAGTAGAGCTGACCAAACAACTGAGTTTTCAGTTCAGAATCCCCCTGAAAATAGTTCGGTTCAAAGTGAAACCAAATTTTTTCTTTTCAATTTTTGTCACTGAATCTAAAAAACTCGTTTTGTTATCACCTTTTTATTTTTGCAACTGGTCAAATTTCAAAACAGAGCACCACTTTGAAACACAAAAGTCAAACAAGACATTTCAAAATGGTCACAACAAAGTGCTGACATTTTTTTAAAAAAAATATTTTTCTGGATGAAACTATTCATTGAATTCAACCAAATTTGCAAACAGTTTGAGCCCTGAAAAATGCATTTTTGGCATGACTACTGCCTGATGAAATGTCACCCAGCTCTAGTTCTCAGTAGAAAATCAGGCCATTTATTCAGACACCAAAATATGGCTTTAGAAACCTAACTTTAGGGCTTCAGTTCACTAGTGCGTACCTGGCCACATTCACCACAAATGATAAAAAACACTCTCAAAACAAATACCTTAATAATTACTGCTTTCCAAGAAAACTGGTCTCTTTAGCTGAATTATTACTTAAATGTGCTTGAGCCAGCATCTACTATAAAGAAATGGAGATACCCCAGGCAATGTTCACACACCAAGTATTAGAACCAGCTGCTGCAGAGCACCTTAGGAAAAAAGGTTTCTCAATTTAATTGGGAAAACAGGAGGAAGCATAAATGTTACTGCCATTAATAACTTCAAGCAATCCTGATATGACTTTACCTCACCATGACAGCTGGACATGTGCTTTTTGTTAGGGTCTTTGCCACATCGAACCCCTATTGTTTGCTCACTTGATCAGGTAGGAAAATGTATGCTTCTTTATAGGATAAGTGAGGCCTATTAAAATTGCAAACACACTACAGCAGCCTATAAGAAGCTCCTTTCTCAAACAGATGTGTGAAGCTCCATAATAAGTTCACTACAATAAACCTAAGCCAACTCAAAGAGAAAACATCTATTTTAAACATTCTTAAAAGAAACCTTCATAAAAGCAATAGAATAATTAAAAACCCCACAACTCTTTATTAATTAGAAAACAGGCTATTTCTGGAGTTTTTAATCAGCAGTCTGTGTACAACTTATCACAGTAGTGTAATGTATAATGAACTGGTCATCAAAGACACAAAATGTGACTCCTTAGTTCTTCTTTGTTTTGCTCATAAAAACCTATGTACTAAAAAAGTGGGGGAAAACACATCAAATCATCGTGGAAGATTTCAGAAAGGGCTTTCGACAGCAAGACACTGCCTGAACATCTGTCAAGGAAACCAGCAACGATGGGCAAAGGAAGCAATACTTGACTTCTGAATGATCAAAGCTGGTTATAGTTGTAGCCTGATGTGAACAGCTCTGGCCATCTCTAACACTAAAGAAAAACCAGAAAGCCTCATTCAAAAGAGCTCAAACTAACACCGAACTGTAGAGACCTTCCTAAGATAAGGTAGATGACGCTGCTCCTCACAGCATGTTGAGATAAAGTCTCCAGAGCACAGAGGATGCTTTCAGATCTAGAATAATATTATGAAACCTAGATCAAGAAAGGATCATGTTCCCTAGCTGCAAGACAAACCCCTATAGACAATTTGGGTTGATCAGATCATTGTACCCATGAAACATGGAAACTACTATATTGGAATTGTACACGCATCAAACAAATATCTTCTCAAACAACCCACCAGATGGATGTGTGCTTGAAGGTCTTAAGTTCTTTTAAAATGGAATCACATGAAGCTGTGCAACAGGTATGCACTCTCACTGGTGAGACTTCAGACTCTTACTCTCCAATATGAACCTAATAAATAACTGCTGACTGTGTCTTATCCTCTCTTGCAAAGTCAAAATGTGAAGGAAATATATTACCTAAATTGCAGCTAGCACTCCACTTATGGATTCCAGTTGTTGAGATGAGGCGAGGAATAGTTTATTATGAAGTACTGCAACTCAGTGACTCCAACACTCTGTCAGTAATTCACCAATTTTTCAGCTTATTCCAACTACTTGCATACAGTCAGACCTAGATTTTTAAAAGTAACTAGTGATTTTGGGTGCCCAAATTGAGACAAATTTAAGGGAATCTGATTCTCCAAAAGTGCTGGCCACTGGCCCTCTGAAAAGCAAGTCCCTTTCAGGTGTCAAATTGATCACCACAAAAGTGGGGCATTCAAAGTCAACACACACTTTTAAAAATGTAGGCCTCATCCTGTAGCCCAAGGAAAGGAACATTACTTACATGTTATGCACCAAACCCTGTTCTCTGCACTCAGTCAGGTTACCTGTACTACAGCTCTCCATGCAGGAGGAGATCCACCCTCCAAGCATCAGCACAGTTGCTACTGAAGTAGCTTCCATGACTCCTGTGGCTCCTCTCTGCAGGGGACAAATGATAGCCAATTCATATACTGGTAGTGGATACACCAGCTATACTACTGGCTTGGCATCCAAGCACAACAGAGTGCTGGGAGCTCCCAGTGCACCCCATGCCCAGCCTCCCAACACACACAACTGTCAGAACATTGCTTCTGCTGTGCACTGCCCTCGGTTCTCATAGAGGCAGTATTCGTCTCCAAGTTCATGACAGCTAAACAATTTTGAAAAGCACATGCAGTGCTAGTGACAGAGACAAATATGCAACTACATATAACATCCTTATTGAAACAACGAGATACCTGCAACGGTTGTGGCACAAACTGTGCCATAGGTGTTCCAGCAAGGCTAGCAACTGAAAAGAAAGTCCACTGTAGGCCCATACTAATTATACAAAAATGAGCAAAGTCTCTGGCCACATTCCCTTTGTGCAGCTTGCGCCTGGAAACCCTAACCAGAACAGGGTGGCTCTTGTGCCTCTGCCCTGCTTCTGGCCAGCAAACCTGAGTCTGAACTTTCCTGAAAGGAGCTCACTCTTCGACATTCTGAGCATAACTAAACTCTGCCGTACCCAATCAACTCAGGAGAACACAGTCAGCTGGAAGAGCAGTCAGTTTTTACTTCTTTAGAAAACATAGGCCACACCAAAAGTAACAAGTTTGGTTTCACACTGTTGCTGACTGGCAAACACATATGTGGAAGCAGATACTGGGAGCTATTCCAAACTGGGAGAACAAAAAAAAACAAAAAAAAATGGAGGCTGAAGAAGAGCAGAGAACCTCCCACCACCCATGCTTTGGATCTCCCTTGCATCAGGAAAGAGGCTCTGGGTGAGAGAGGAGAACACAAAGAATAATCCTTCTCCTTCAATTCCTGTCACTCTATGTCCGTTCCATTACCACGGTTGTAAAATCCCTTCACTCTTTCGGCCTGCTTCTCAAAGCAGAGTCCATCGCACCAACTCCCAGCCTTGGAACATGCCTAACGTCAGATCCCTCCTCTCCTGCTCCCATGCTCCTTTATGGCTCTGGAGGAAGTCAAGAGCCCTACAGACATCCTATGCTACAATGTCAAACACTACTTCTCCACCTCATGAGTCCCAACCCCACATATGTGCCCACAATCCCTGCCCATCACCTATCTGTAACTTCAACTTCCTCCTTAAATGCCTACTGTATTTAATTTATCCTCTCCTTTCATACCCACTGTTAAAAAGGCTTAAAGCATGATATGCATGAATGTTAAAATGCAGTAGCATAATTAGCTGACAAGTTTGACCCTGTGGTGTTCGGAACTGTATGGTTAACTTGTCAACAGCTGCTGAGATGCATTAGCACTTGAAGATGAACTGCAAATGTAAACCAAAGTGAATTTAGTTGAGTAATATGCATTCAATGCCCTAGTAACCAGGATAAGAGGGGTATTTGGCACTTAAAAAATAGTTTATTTAATACTGAAGTCCAGCTGGCCAGTTTCGCTCAGCTGTGATGTACAAAGTGATGCATTTATTACAGACACTGGACCTAGAAAATCTTGTTAAAGCCTGGAACTGGCATAGGGGGCAGGAAAAGTAGGCGATGGTATTTTGATTATTGTTTCCAAATACAAAAGAATATTGTGAACTCCGTAAACTGCACCATATACAAACATTAAAAAACAGACCTATGATGGACAGAGGCTCCAGCTCCATCAGGTTATCCTGAGGAGTTGTGACATCTCAGAATAATGCCTTGTGCATCATGACATATTTTTTGTATCGTAGTAGCACCTACACACTATTCTAACACAGAACGCAGCCCCTGCCCCAGCTTTCAAGTCAAAGTTTCATCTGTACCACCACCACAGGCCATGACTGCAGTTTGTGCAGACATACCTGAGCTAGCTAGATTAAAGCTAGCTCAGGTTCAGAAGCAGTGTGTGCTTCAGCACAGGCTGTACAAGCCCTCTCAGAACTGTGCCTAATTACTTCTGGGTCTTGTTGATTTAAAACTAGCTTGGGTATGCCTATTCAAGCTGTATTCACATCCTGTGACTACAGTCTAGACATACCAATAGTTGAACCTGCAGCACTTCATTGGCTCTAAAGAAAATGACTTTTCTGTTCAGATAGCCCCCCTCATCCCAGTTATTGCTAAATGCCATTTACCCCATCATATTTTATCTGGAACTGGGCATAAAGAAGAGGGATCCCAAATGCTGCCCACTCCCCGTCACCCCCAGCTCTGTTTACAGCAGGGATCTCAAACTTAAATCACTATGACAGCCACATGAGGACTAGTACTTTGGCCCGAGGGCTGCATCACTGAAATCTTTTCATAAAAGGATACAAAAGTATAGTCAAAAATGAAGAGTAATATAGCATGCTATTAAAAGTCAATGTATTAACTTTTTAAAAACTGTAATGTGAAGAGTCAGTGCTAATTTTGACTGTCATTTCATTTTTGGCCACTTTATCTGGCAGCGTTTTGCATCAACCAGAGCATCAATATTAGGGCTGATATCCTGAGACGAAACCAATCTCAGTGTTGCTTTCAAATGTTCATCAGTGAACCTTGATCTTAACACAGATTTGTTAATCTTCACAGAAGAGGAAAATTGTTCACATATATATATACATATATATACATATATATATTGTGACGGAGTCAGACCAGAAGGATATAGGAGAGTGCTGGAAGGCAGGTATATTAGTCTCAGGATGTGCAGGTCCTTGTTCCCTGGATAGCCAAACAAAGGCTACTCCAGGCCAATCAAGACACCTGGAGCCAATTAAGAACCTTCTAGAAAGGAGTAGAAACAGCTAGCCTAATTGGGACACCTGAAGCCAATCAGGGACTGGCTGAAACCAGATAAAAACCTCCCAGTTAGTCAGGTGGCTGTGGGTGTCAGGAGCTGTGGAAGGAAGTTATGCTGTTGGTGAGACTGAGTGTAGGACAACATATTATACTGAAGGAAGGAGGCCCTGAGGTAAGGGTGAAGTGGAGTTTGAAGAAGCAGGGACTGCTGTGGGGAAGTAGCCCAGGGAATTGTATTGTGTTTTGTGCCTAAAAGGTCAGCCATCTTAGCTGATACTATTAGGGTCCCTGGGCTGGAGTCTGGAGTAGAGGGCGGGCCCGGGCTCCCCCCTTTTTCCATCTTCCATACTGGCCTATGATGAAGGCAACTCACTAGGTGGTGACCCTTGCCAATTATACTGAGAAAGGGAGGTCACTCTGGGGCCTAGATGAGTTTCTGAGGCCCCTAAATCTGCCAGGAAGCGCAGGACCCACAAGTACAGACTTGGAGCTTTGTCACAATATGTACTTCGAAACATTGCCATTACCCTTGTGGAAGCAGAGAATAACATGGGAAATCTTTCTTGTGAAAGAAACTGGTAGAATTCTGGAATTCCAACATCTGTATACTTCTGCTTCAAAATGGTATCACACTGAAGCTCCATTCAGGGCCACCCCTAGCTCTTCTGGGGCCCTACACAGCCTTCCTTGGGCTGGGGCGGGGGAGGGTGATAGACATTAACCCTGCAGTAGTCCTCAGGAGAGTGGGGGTGGGGCTGTGGCAGAGCAGGGGTGGGAAGAGATGGGCTGGACTGGGGCAGAGGCAGGGACTTTGTTGAGGGCTGAAGTGGGGGCAGGGCTGGGGAGGAGCAGTGCACAGCCTACGCAGCTGTGTACTTTGCATATGGGTAGGGATGGTCCTCACTCCACTAACTCCATCTGCATTTCCTCTGCAACATTGTCAATTTCCACAGCAAATGGTGTGGAAAAAAGTCAAAAATGTGGTTCAAGTGCCTTGAACTCTTTAAACCACACATCAAACTGTTAGTTTAAGTTAGATATGATATCTGCATATTCTTTGGGTTCAACTTTTCCTAAGGAATTCAGGAGTCAAGAAACGGACCAAAATGCAAGCAGCCAGCTGTTTCCCCCACAAAGTAAGCTTGACTTTGAATGACTTAATACTGTCATACATCTGTGTTATCACCTGTTTTCTACCCTGAAGCTTCAAGTTCAGTGTATTCAGGTGATCAGTTACATCTGTTAGGAAAGCAAGGCTGCAGATAAAAGTGGAATCAACAATCCTTGTTTTTCATTTTCATGAAGGAAGCAATCTCCTCTCTAAATGCAAAAAACTCCACTTCAAAACATTTCCACTGCTCAGTCTTCTAACTTGAGTGTGATACAGAAATTCCCCATATTTGCTGTCCATACTTGCTAGAAAAGAAGTGAACTGTCTGTGATTCAGCCCTCGGGCACATATAAAGTTAATGGTTTTAACAACTACATCCATAACTTCCTTCATTTGTAGACTTTTACTACACAGAGCTTCCTGGTGCGAAATGCAATGTATACTGGTGAAGCTAATTCCTGGTATATTAAGGCTGTTCAGTTTGGTCTTCAACAATCCAACCACACCATCATTTTCAGAGCACACTGATGGCACACCATCCGTAACCAAAGATATGAGTTTGTTCCATGGCAGCGCAGCTTTTTCAGTGCACTCTTTCAGTCCTTGAAATGTGTCACTTCCCGTTGTGGTACCCTTCAGTGGCATTAAGTCTAGAAATTCTTCACTTATATTGAAATTGCAATCCACACCTCTAATGAACACTGCACAATTCTGTGCAGTGACAGCAGGACAAACCTTCATACTTGCAAAACACAATACGGGTAGAGCTGGTTGGGAATTTTTCAGTGGAACAAGTTTGACAGAAAATGTCAATTCATCAAAACCCAAACTTTTTGTAGGAAAGGGTCAGTTTTAACAAAACTTTTGTCAGAAAGGTTTCACGAGTCCAGTATGGACTTTCCACATAGAGACAGAACCCCAGAATTGCCAGTAACCCAGTGGTTAGGGAACTCACCTGAGATGTGGGAAGAGACCCAAGTTCAAATCTCTGCCCTGCCTGATTCAGTCTAGGGACTTGAACCCAGGTTTCCCACATCCTAGGTGAGTGCCTGAACCCTGGGCAGGCTATTGTCTATACCGCAGTCTCCCTCAAATTTTTTTTTGCAAAATATTTTGAAAATGTTTCATCCCAATATAGAGGAAAATTTTTGAAATCTCAAATTTTCTTGGGCTGGGACAACTAAGCTTGGAGGGTTACAAGCACTTTGGAAGACAAGATTAGAATTCAAAATGACCTCTACAAACTGGAGAACTGGCCTAATTCAGCCAGATGAAATTCAGTAAAGACAAGTACAAAATGGGAGATAAGTGGGTAGGTGGTCATATTGCTCAAAAGGATTTAATGGTCACAGTGGATCACAAATCGAACATGAGTCAATAATGTGATGCAGCTGTAAACAGGCTATCATCATTCTAGGGTGTATTAACAAGAGTAGCATATGTAAGACATGGGAGGTAATTGTCCCGTTCTACTCAGTACTGGTGAGTCCTCCACTGGAGTACTGTGTCCAATTTTGGGCACATACTTTAGGAAAGATGTGGACAAATGGGAGAGAGCTCAGAGGAGAGCAATAAAAATATTACATGGTTTAGAAAATCTGACTTGAGAAAAAGGTTAAAACTGGGCATATTTACTCTTGACAAATGTCATCAGGGAGGGATACCTGATAACAGTCCTTGAATATACTAAGAGCTGTTATAAAGAGAACTGAGCAGGGCTGGGTAATGCTCCTTCCCTGCCACCCCGGGGGGGCTAGCCTGGGCCCCATGGCACTTTCTGAACATTTCTCCGGTCCACACCACATTTTGGAAACCATTGCTCTAACAGGATTAGTACGGACACAAGAATCTTTGTTCCTCATCAGGTGAGCAATCCCACCCTATAAGTGCAGTCTCCATCCCACACCCCAGCATACACCCAAATTAACTAGGGTCAAAAAGATACCAGGACTCTCATGTGTGTAACGTGCTACAATCCTCTTGATGATCTTCATCCAAACAGATGATTTGAGATAGGACAATAACTGGACTGCCAGTGCCAAGAGATGTCGTCTTGATGAAGAGATTAACAATTGCTTTCTTGAGAGATGTTGATACCTTGTCCTTCCATACGAAGGGGAAGACAACAGCTCAATAATAACAACAATGCTAACACTGCTGGAAGGGCTGCACGGGGCAAAAGGAAACATACCTAGAAGTGCAGTGAGTTTGGGAAGCAGCCCAACTTGGACCATCTTGTTTCTCAGGCCCGTGTCAAAGGAGAGGTTCAGTAGAAGTCGAAGGGTGATATTCAGCAGGTCTTCATGCTCACATGGTACCATTTTCACCAGTTTTTCCACAATATCCATTTCAACCTGTATGAGAAGCATGAGAAGTCACTAAGCCCACAACCTACCCAAACCTCTGGGGGGTTTTTAGCAATGATTTTTAAAATTATACTTGTAAATGATAGCAAAAGAAAGTCAATAGTTGAAAGTTACCACAGTGTCTAAAGTTTGGCCTTTGTGGCTAAAATTCTTCTAGGTCTGGTCTCTGCCTAATTATTTTTTTAAAGGAAGATTGAATTAATGGACTCAGCCATCTTTGGAGTATCAGGTAATTGGGGAGACCTGAGGTGGGGGTGGGGAGGGAAGACCTCAATGGGCATTGGAGCAGGGATCCACTTGCAGAGTGACTTGCAGGTGAAAGTGACCTTGATAGGTGTATCACTAAGATTACAGGACATAATCTAAGGACTGAGCAGTGGAATCATTTTCTGATATCATGTTTTCTTCACCAGACCAAGAAAAGACACCTGATCATTGACTGACAAGCCTTCAGAAAGCTTTTCTCACCATCTTCTAAGCTACATCTATCTGCCGTTACTGGCCATAAAAAGTCTGTGTAAATTAGTCTGAACCCTTTTGGCTCTTACCATATGCATTAGGATTGTGTCTATAGCCCACCTTTCAGTCAGAAATATGCAGAGAATGAACTCAAAGCAGCAAGAAAACCGTTAGTGCCATGCTGGTGATCTTCATAAATGTGCTATATTATCCAAATTATTTGCATTACACTAGATATCTTTGAGTCCAAATCGACCAATAACAATTTTTGTCTCATTGCTTTAAATGTAATTAGCAATGATGGCACTCAGATGTCAAGGTGACAGACATGATACAAACACCTAGATAGATTAAATGATCACACCATTAGAAGCTTTGCCCAAGTAAGTAAAACAGGATAAAACCTGAAACAACTAAATTTGGTTCATTTAGTCTACAAGGGTTATTTAGACACAGCTAAAATGAGAGAAAACCTACAAATTTCAGAATCGCATCTTCTCGTCGGTAGCTTTCTCATTGTATGGGAAAAGTAATTTTTTTCCCTAAAATATTATGTGTATTATGAAAAAAATACATGTGAAGCTAGCCAAGCTAAGCTGTATGGTTTTTTTGAAAAATGTTCAAGACTGTCCAAAAAGTTCACAATAAAATAAATATTAATTTTGTTTTGTTGGTTTCCACACTAAATCAAATGAAATGTGGAAAGTATGCCAGCCAGTCAGCTGGGGAGATAGCTAATCCTTATTAGCCTAATAAGGTGATTCAGGACAGGGCATGATTATATATTGATCTCAAGAGCACATGACTTTATCATTTAAGAAATACAATAAAGTCCCCCAGAAATACATTCTTTGGGGTCTTACGAATAAGTGAAATACCCTTGTCCCTAATTGTATTTAAATACACAAGAGTATGACACAGCAACAATCAACATAGCATTTCTGTAATTTGCTACAAGACCTACCATGTCATTTTTGTTCTCCATAAAAATGCTAAGTTTCTTCAGGAAAGACACCACCAGAATAAGCAGCTCAAAGTTCTCTCGGTCCAATGCTTTCACTAGCATGTGGACAATGTTCTTGTTCCTCATCTTCAGCTCTGTGCGTGTGTCCTCAGCAAGGTTCAGCAGCAGATAAAGAGCAACTAACATCAAAATCAATCAGACCAATAGGTCAAAGAAACTGGAACTACTATGTCAATCTACATCTACATTAAATGCTTAAGATGGGATTTTCAAAAGTGTTCAGCACTAATTTTAAGTAAGGCCAAAGTTTAATGCTTTTGATCTCCATTTAGAAAAGAAAGTTTGAATTACAATCCACTTTTATTATTTTATATAGGTTTTGAAAATGTAGTTTTATAAAACTTATGACCATCAGCAACCTTTATTTTTATTTTAAATTCCAGGGAAACTATTAAAAAAAACATTCCCCTGCGGTGACTGCAATCCAAAAATTTCAGCAGATTGCTAAATGCAGCTGAACTGAAATTAACTAGAAATTGTTGAATCCTAATCAGTTATGCTATTTTTATTGTCTAAGCTAAGAAAAGAAAAATAAAGAACAGCATTAATTCTGAAAATAAAAACAAAGGCCTAATTTTCCACTGCTTTGCACCATGTGTGGACACTTACACCTAAGCACAGTATGAGTAGAGTGTTACCATTCTGATCACTTTAGACAGGTGTCAATGATTACACAAGCTGCAAAGCAGTGGAGGATCAGGCCCTACATTTTTGCAGTTATTCCTGTTTTAATAATTATCTATGTTGTTAATAAAAGCTAAGAAGTTTCTGGAAATACATAATTTTTTTAATTTGACAGTGTTCTCTTCATTTACCTTTCTCCCAATTTTTTCACAGATCTGCACCCGCTTGCCAGACTCAACATGTTTTCTGGCTGCTACATGGAGACACACTGTCTCAGTACTCACACTGCCTACTTAGAGAGGCCAAGTACTGTAAGCATAGTTTTTCCCTGATCGCTGCA
Source organism: Dermatemys mawii (assembly GCA_007922305.1). Taxonomy (NCBI): domain Eukaryota; kingdom Metazoa; phylum Chordata; order Testudines; family Dermatemydidae; genus Dermatemys; species Dermatemys mawii. The sequence continues at coordinate 4,621,949 of ML677390.1, read as the reverse complement.
GAGCTTGATTTTTAAAGTGATGAAAATGTAAGATTATTACAAAGACCTCATTTAAAAAAAAGTCATTACTTGAGTGTCTTGGAAAAATAACTAACTATTCTATGCACAGAACAGACATAGTACAGCAGCAATGCCGGCACCTTCACAATGCTCCCTGACAGTGATCCTCAATCCCTAACAAATGAATTATGCATACACGTGAGAAGCTTGTCAGTCTCCCTGGCTCATTATATTGTGGGCTTCTGTACTGAGAATACCAGCAAAGGGGCCTACTGATAATTCTTGGGGTGGTAGAACCGTGCTAAAAACCATCTAGTGTGTTCTGAAGAGATAACTCAAAAGAAACAAGTAGCACTGAAAAGAAACACAATTTGCTTTATATACATATTCAAGTACTAGATCTGCAGCTTGTACAAATAGGCATCTTTATGGATTTCAGTGGAGCTATAATAGTTTGCACCAGCTGATGATCTGGTTCTTGCAAGACCCCAGCACTACTCAATGGCAGAAGCAAAGTCACCAGCAGCATGCAGTGTTCTGGCAAACACACACCAATGTTCTCTCTTTGTGATTGGCCAACTACTTATATAATGTTTAAAACATTGCCAAAGAAAGCAGATTAAGACTATTTTTATTTTTCTAATTTGTTAGTAAACATCCTCCAAACTACACTAGTTAAAAGTTCTCAGCAAGTCCTGGCCCTCCGTCCTGTGACAAGGATTTCCTTGCCTGTTACTTCTGTTTTAGGAGTTCATACCTCGCAGCAGCTGTTCCTGCTTGACAACCAGCCCCTGGTACTTTTTATAGGTTTTCTCATAGTCCTTTTTCAGGGTTTGATTCTCAGGATCTTCATCAAGTAAATAACTGGAGTTAAGGATTGTATAGTAATACAGCAAAAGAGACAGGGAAATTATAGAATGAGGACAAATATTAATCACAGATGTTATCTGATCAACAGCTGGGACTACATGGTCTGTGTAATAATGAATAAGAGGTTGCCCGTCGGACAATGTTTCTATTAAAAATGTGGTCCACACTATGAATAGGTTTAGGAATCAGTGGTGTTAAGGATTCTACTAGTAATAAAAATATCCCATATAAGCCATACTACTGGTAAATTTAAACACTCGGGTTAAAATCATTTTTAAAAACAACTAACAATCCCTCCTCCAGCCCAAATTTTTCACTTTTGATTTTTATCTGTTCTGGTCCTGCAACTACATTTTGTGCTCTCCTACTCATCTTCCGTATCGACATAAATTTCTGCACATATAGGTAATTTCAACCACTAGAAATCAGAAAAGCTGAAAGTTGCCCAGGGACAGAGAGAGGATATCAGCTTTCTTTTTCTTGGTGAGTTCCTCCTGCCAGAGCTCATGTCTCTTCAGCTCATGATCTATGATGTTCATACACAGAGCTCCAATTTTGTAGTGTGTGATTAGTCCATGAAACTGAGAAAAACTATGTTAAACAAAGATATGCAGTGTATGAGAGAAATGAAGCCAAGAAAGTATTCAAAACTGGGGTAGTAAGATCTCAGTATTCCACAACCTGACCAGTTTTCATTAGAGCTAGTAGAAAAAAATTCAGTGAAAAAGTTTTCTATCAGAAAATGCAATTTTGATGAAACTTTTGATAGGAACAATTCAAATCATTTCATTTTGATATAGAAAAAAATATTTTTTGACTGTCATTTCAATTTATTTCATTTAGATTTTCAATAATAGTTCATATTTTAATATGTCTAAAAAACAAAATGATTAAGTCAAAACAAAATGATGCTATCTAAACTAAAGAATCTCATGGACGTGAACTGAAATATTTCAAAACTTTCATCCACAGGACATTTTGATTTTTTTCTGTTCTGATCTGGAACAAAAAAGAATCTGATAGGTCAGAATTTCTCTTGGAATTAAATTTCATTTTTCCAGACAGCTCTAGGTCGTATGTTATAAAATGGTTCAGGCCACCCTCACACACACACACACACAGGGGGGCGGGAGGCGGCGAGAAGGAAGGTAACAATCCACCTATGTGATCACTACATCTGGAATATTGGTAGAAAAGAAGTTAAGCTGTAACATTACTAACAACTGGACATTTCACATTTCATTTGAATACTTGAGTTTTGAATACTGTTTTCATTGATGGGGGAGTTATGTGGGAGATAAGGAAGACACCAAACAGTCCAATGGGATAGGGGACAGGACTGGAACTCAAAAGCCATGAGTTCTGTGATCCTGGCTCTGCTGAGGCTCATGTCCCCATGGGTTTACTTTCTATGCCTCGGTTTCCCCGTATGGAGTGATATTTCTCAGTAAAAGTGCATAAAGATGCCATTCCAAACTATACTAGAGCAGAAAATAACCAAAAATTCAAGGCAATTGATAGAGCAAGCTCCTCACCTCTGTGTATAAATACTTGCACTTACCTTGAAAAGCAAAAGAAAATATAAATAATATTAGTAGCAAGTTCCACACTTTGTTTCCAGTCTTCTCTCAGCACTCTGGCTAATGCACCCAGTGCAGTTTCTAAAAAAAACAAACAAGATTTATTTGAATGTCTGTAGTGCCTCTTTCTCTCTGACCTGCTTGGGCTAAACAGATTAAACACACCTTTCCCTGCATTCTTTCCAGCAGCAGGATCTGCCAGTTAGTGCAAGGAGCATGTGAGGCCATATAGGTCCCTGCATCGGAGTGACCTCAGCCTTCAAACACTTTCATTAACATGGCCGCCATTTGACTGCCTAATGTTTTTTGCATCAGTTTCTCAGACTAATCCTACTTTATGACATGGGGGCAAACTAGTTGGAGAGGACACACTGGGGCATCAATGGTGAAGCAGTTTGGCCGAGGCTCCAGGGGAGAAAAGGGATGGCTGGAGAGGGGACAAGGGAAAAGAAAGGGGAAAAGAGCATCAACCTATCACCACCACGAAGCCTTAACTTGGATCTTGATTATATATAGTGGGTCTTTATAGGGGTAAGCTTTTGGGGGGCAAGGAATGCCTTCCTCCATAACACTCTTTGTATTCTCCTCCCCACACATATACAGCACCTAGCACATTTTGGGTGCTAAACCAATGTTGAGATATAAACAATAAATGTTGTATGCTGGGCCTACTTTGCTCTATGAACAAACTAATACTAGAACCCCATCTCACCCCAAATGAAAGATATAGGAGTCTCTCCGAGCAGAGAAATCACTCCACAGAGATGGGAAAAAAAAACAACAACATAACTTTATGAGAAGGTTTGGAAGTTACCATTGAGCAGCAGTTCCTCCAAATTATCAGGGTTCCTGGCGAGTTGTAAGATAAGGGCAGAGCCACGCACTTTATCAGGAATATCCTCATACAGTAACTCAATGTACTCATCCATATCATTAATATTGGCTACTTCATCAATCTGAAAGCATCAAAGACATAGCTGGGTTTTGACACAGAGAAAAAGGAACCCGCGCAATAAGCAGAGGAAATTATGTTATTTTTCAGACAAAGCAAAAAAGAGTGTGTAGTTAAATCTGAAGACACAAACAACAAAAACCAAACACCATGTACAGAACAATTGCTGACTGCCCAGAACACACAAGGAGATTTCATTACAAAAACAACAGACATTAAGTAGCAGCTTTGTCCTGTCTAGCCCCATGTTTCAGAATCTCACTCATATGACTCTCTAAGTATTTAACCCAAAGACAAATGTGCAAGAATTTTACCACTTATGGAGATAATGTTTATTTTATTATTTAATATTTTTAAACCAATGTGTTTAATAAAAATTCTTCAACATTTTACTCATCTAATTTGCATCTATATTTTTTCCTTTTGATATAAAACAGTTCTGTAAGAGTACAGGTCTTCGTATTTGGCTTCCTTTAAATTCTAGCTTAGATTCCTACCTCCATTCCTTCAAAAGGTGGTGGATCTTTCGGTTTACTAGATTTCTCTTTCTTTTCTATAGTGATAGAAGACATGGCTAGAATTAATGTGCGTATTCATTGACAATAGCGTATTCAGTATCGTCACAGTATCTAGGAGCCCCAAACATAGAACAAAAAGAGGATCCCCACCCCAAAGAGCTTACAATCTAAGTATATAACAAAGCTCAATTGTTGTTTTAGCTCAGCTCTGTAGCCAGGGCACAAAGGAGCCAAGCAGAAAATTTTGCCATGACTTTTTCACACTCAGAATAATGCACTGCAAGTTTTTTTTAAAAAAATGAATCCATCTTTAGAAGCTTAACATTTTTAACTGCATATGAACTGGAAAATTCAGAGTTAAGCCCCCTTATATATGTGCTCCTTGGAACAGAGTATCACCACATGATTACAAGATCATGGATACCCTTATTACAATGTGGGATTGGACCTTTGGGGTTGAATTTTTTTCTGTGAAGAGGGCCACCAGAAAGCTTAGGTCAGACTTACAGCAATCTATATACTTTCTGTTGGTATATATGCCACAAGGGTATATTTCAGTAGGCGATTTTTCTAATCAGGCTTTGTAAAGTAGGCCTTGATTCAGCATTTCCTGTGAAGTGTGTATGATGGTAAAAAGTGGAAGTGACAAAACAGTTAAAAGTAAAGCATTCTGGTATTTTTGCTGCTGACAAGAAAAGTTTGTGATGCACAGATACAGTGAAAGTTCCCAACTTGCTCTGGGGAAGGCCTTGAGGCTATGGCTTCGTTCTCATAAAGGCCTACGTGTAAAGGCTGTTGCAGCCTTTTATGGAGTGACCACCGCTCAAGTATGCAACATACTGGTCCAAAATAGACACCTCTGTGGAGCGGGAAGAGCACTTTTTGAACTCTGTGTTCTGGCTCATGTTGTGATATGAAAGAAGACCCCTGTGGGAAAATCCAAAATTCTACACATAAAAAAAGCATCCAAATAAACATTAAAGGTAACTGACAAATGGTAAAATATTGGGCATGGGTCTGTTCTGCTTCTTTATGACAAAGGCCTGAAAGGTTTGGGGGTTTTTAGGAGACGGGAGTAAGGTTGGTTTGTTTGAAGGAAAAAAAAAAACAAAAACCTAGCAGCAAATTTATCATGGCCAGTCATGGTTCATTTTGATCAGTTTCGTGGTCATAGGGTTTTAAAAATCTTAAATTTCAGTACTTCAGCTCTTTATATTTGAAATATCATGGTGGTGTAATTATAGGGATCCTGACCCAAAAGGAGCTGTGGAAGGGGCGGGTCACAAGGTTATTGTGGGGGTGAGAGGAGGGTTGTGGTACTGCTATCCTTACTTCTGTACCATTGAAGACAGAGCTGCCACCAGCAGCACAGATGACATGGTATGGTATTGCCACCCTCTCCAGCCGCCCAGCTCTGAAGGCAGCATGCAGATGTAAGGGTAGCATGGTATGGAATTGCCACCCTTCCTTCTGCGCTGCTGCTGGCAGGGCGCTGCCTTCAGAGCTCGGCATCTGGCCAACAGTTGCTGCTCTCTGGCCACCCAGCTATGAAAACAACGCACAAGTAAGGGTGACAATACTGCAAACCCCCTGCAACTCCCTTTTGGGTCAGGACCCGCAATGTGAGAAACGCTGGTCTCCCCCCATGAAATCCGTATAGTATGGGTAAAAGCACACAAAAGACCACATTTCCTGGTCCGTGACACATTTTTCATGGCCGTGAATTTGGTAGGGTCCTAATAATAGCTTATCGTATGTAATGTCTAGCGGCTGGGTTTTTTGCTGCCACTCTCTATTGGAGGAGCAAGAGAAAAGGACTGGGCATTCTCACAAGACTTAGTTGAAGAGATGGGGTATTGAATATTTATCCAAAAAAAGCGTTTCTTCCTATTGTTTACCAGGCATTTGAGCTAAATGCCTAGTAACAAGACCAAGATGAAAACAAGAGATTTAAACAGTCCGAACAAAAAAAATCAGCTCCTCTCTCATCAAGTTTTGTTTCCTTTGAATCCATGATGTAATAAAGTACTAATTCTCAGGTCACCCACCTACAGAATTTTCCAATATATAATGGGTAGACAAGGTCTACATTTCTAATATACATAACAGGCAGAAAGGTACCATTTAAAAATAATGTAATTTCAGGTCTTCTTTAGACAGCAAGAAGGAAAAAATGATAAACTGGCACAAGCCCAGTATTTTTGGTTTTGCACTAAGAACTATACATTCCACTAAGAAGTGGCCACAAAAGAACAGAGCAGAAAAGAGTTAAGAAAACCTAACCTATAATTGTGCCTATGTAACAAAGAGCTGGGTTTGCAATCACACAGGAGATTGTTGGGGATTGGAAATTTTTATACTTTCTATTCCAGAACATGGGTTGATAGATGGATGCCTGCAAGCCCCTGACAATTAACTGCTTTGAAAAGGAATCCAGGACTTGCATGGAAACTCCTCCAGGATTTTTAAATAAGACGAGGAAGACTTTGTAGCACCTTAGAGCAGGGGTGGGCAAACTTTTTGGCCCGAGGGCCACAGCACATTTGCGAAATTATATCGTGGGCCGGGTAGGGAAGGCCCCGCCCCCAATCCAGCCCCCTCCCACTTCCTGCCCCCTGACTGCCCCCTCCCACTTCCCATCCCTGACTGCCCCCTGAGAATCCCTGACCCATCCATCAACCCCCCCACACACCTAGTCCCCTGACTCCCCCTTCCACAGATCCCTAACCACCCCCCAGGACCCTACTCCCTACCCAGTTCCCCTCCTCCCTGCCCCCTGACTGCCCCAACACCTATCCACCTTCCCACCCCCCAACCACCACCCCAGAACTCCACCCCTATCCAACCCACCCTGCTCCCTGACTGCCTGTCCCCTCCAATCCCCCCCAACCACCACCATGGAACCCCCCACAACCCCTCTCTTACCATACATGCTGGCGGGGGGGGGGAGCATGCAGTCCCTGGCCCCAGAGCTCTGACCACACAGGGTGGCTCCGGGGTAGGGGGCGAGTGCACAGACCGGGCCCCCAGAACTCTGTCTCTGCGGTGTGGCTCCGGGTGAGGGGCGAGCACGCAGCTCCAGCCCCCAGAGCGTTCCCCGCGCGGCTCCGGGGGAGGGTGCAGCCGCGGCTCCCGGGGCACTCCCTGTGCGGCGTGGCTCCGGGGGAGGGAGCGGGCACGCAGCCCCAGTCCCCTGGGCACTCCCGGCACAGCTCTGGGGGAGGGGCCAGCGCGACGCCCCAACCCCCAGAGCACTCTCCGTGCGGTGCAGCCCCGGACCCCAGAGCTCCACACGCGGGGCGGCTCCAGGGTTGGGGGAAGCATGCAGCCCTGACCCCCAGAACACTGCCCGCATGGCTCCGGGGGAAGGGAGGGCGCGCAGTCCTGGCCCCGCAGCGATGCCCGTGCTGTGCAGCTCTGGGGGAGGGACCGGGGCAGCCTCCACGGGCCGGATGGGACGGTCTCGCAGGCCATATGTGGCCCGCGGGCCGTAGTTTGCCCACCCCTGCCTTAGAGACTAACCAGTTTATTTCAGCACACGCTTTCATGGGCTATAGCCCACTTCATCGGATGCATAGAATGGAATACAAGTAAGATGCATTTATACACACAGAAAGCAAAAAAAAGGTTGTACATTACCATACCAATTCTAAGAGGCTGTTTAATTTGAATGGGCCATTATTAGCAGGAGAAAAAAGTACCTTTTGAAATGGTTATCACGAGATAACTACTGAAGGTAAATTAACTAGGGAAATGCAATCAATTAGTATAATGAGCGAACCATTCGCAAGTTCTATTTAGTCCTTGGTTTACTGTGTCCAATTTGAAAATTAATTCCAGTTTCTCATAGGAGTCTGTTTTGGAAGTTTTTCTGTTTCAGAACTGACACCATCAAGTCTTTAATGGAATGGCCAGGAAGACTGAAGTGTTCTCCTACTGGTTTTTGAATGTTATGATTCCTGATGTCAGATTTGTGTCCATTTATTTTTTTGCCTAGAGACTGGCCGGTTTGGCCAATGTACATAGCAGAGGGGCATTGCTGGCACATGATGGCATATATCACATTGGAAGATGTGCAGGTGAATGAGCCTCTGATGGTGTGGCTGATGTGATTAGGTCCTATGATGGTGTCAGTTGAATGGATATGAGGACAGAGTTGGTATCGGGCTTTGTTACAAGGATAGGTACCTGCTTTAGTGTTTTTGTTGTGTGGTGTGCGGTTGCTGGTGAGTATTTGTTTCAGGTTGAGGGGCTGTCTGTAAGCGAGGACTGGTCTGTCTCCCAAGATCTGTGAGAGTGAGGGATTATCTTTCAGGATAGGTTGTAGGTCTTTGATGATGCGTTGGAGAGGCTAAAGATGGGGACTGAAGGTGACGGCAAATGGTGTTCTGTTTTTGTCTGTGCATCCGATGAAGTGGGCTATAGCCCACAAAAGCTTATGCTGAAATAATCTGGTTAGTCTCTAAGGTGTTACAAAGTCTTCCTCGTCTTATTTACAGATACAGACTAACACGGCTGCTAATCTTAAACCTGTCCAGAATTTTTGTCCTTTTTGTGTCTTACCAAGAGACAAAGCTGAAAATGCTAAAATTCTTTTAACATTATTAAATCTCACAGTGCCTCAGCACTGAAGTCTGCTGAAGCGGATGTTAAACAGAGGCTTAAATAAAGCTTGGGTATAATAGTACAGCCCTGTCAGCAAACAAAGTGAGGACTCATGGTACTATAAAGAACCTGTTGACTCTGCAATTTAACAAGCATTGAAGCATAGCTTCCAGATAAAGACATTTGAAAGCATCTATCCAATCAACCGGTTGTAACGGAAAAGAGAAAAAGACACAAAAATTGAAAGAGAAGCATCAATATTAACTTTGACTAATCAAAATTCATAATGCACTTAAAATCATCAAAATGACAACCCTTTTCCCACCGGATTCTGTCAATTCTTTCAGGTACAGCACAAAACACACTCCCCTTCTCCACTCACGTTTCTGAGCATCAGGGAAAGTAGCATCTGAATCAGAAACCCCAAAATACAGATTATCGTGAAAGCTGCAACATTCTAGCTCCCCATTCACTCAGTTCTCTCTATTGCTTACCTTTTGCAGAAAAGGCATCTCTGCGGTTCTGCAGGTAGTACAGCAGCTGCTCCACTTCCGCTAGCTTGGAGGGGTGAATGAGCTTGCATTCCTCCACCACCTTCCGAGCCAGGGAAGCAACATCTGTGTTTGCATTAAGACTCTTCAGCCGAATGCTGCAAGACAGAGGTCAGATCATTTTCTCACCAGTTGATGTAAGATTTTTGTATCTTCAACGCTTTAATTTAAACTTATATAGTCATGAGTTTGTCAAGGCAGAGATGATCTACAGCCATCTGATGCTCATACTAGAGTTTGGAACAGCAGAAATCAGAAAGTGGTGGCACCCTGGAGTTCAGAACAGCAAGCAACTGTCTGTCAAATGGACTTAATAGGGTAGGACCATTTCTCACCAGCTGATCAAACAGCAGCTTTAGAGATGGCTGCATTAGCAGATTCCTCATATCTAATCAAGACACAGCAGCAAATAAGGAGTCAGTGGTCTATTTCCAAAGTTCTCTAAAGTAACTTTCCTTTATTAATATGAAACTCTCAGAGCATAGAATAGAAAAAATACCTTTCAGAAATAATCTGCTGTCATTATTGATTCTGCAAGAGTTTCCTCACACTGCATTAGGACAGCCATACAGGGAAGTCTATTTTGCCCTAAAGGACTCAAAAAATCACAGAGCATACCAGTGACAGAGAGTGGCAAGAGCAGATATCTGTAAGCAAACACCAGGAGGTGGGATAAAGGATTTCTGTTGAGTCCTAGACGGAATGGCATAGATTCATTGCAAACCAGACAAATATTTGTAGTGCGTTCAAAAAATCTGCAGAAGTAGTATTTTCTTATACAATGGAAATCTTTTTTTTTTCTTGTTCCTTATTCTTAAAAAAGAACCCCTGCACTCAGACACATTCTCAATCTTTTTAAAAAAAACAAACAAAAAAACCCCACCACCACCAATTGCCCTCAGGCAAAAAGCAGACCTGGACCGTTTCACCTTCAAGGTGAAAGTTTGAGGAAGTTACTGGAAAAGGGCCTTTTACAACAGAAATGCTTAGGCAAGCTTAACTACAGAAGGCACAACAACTGTGCCTTGTATAAAGAAAATGCAGATAACATTGCTATCATGAACTGGACATACACATGCTCCGAATAAGGGAGGCAGTGTATCCCAATAGATGGAGCAACAGAGTAGGCATCAGAAGTTCTGGGTTTTATCCCAAGCTGTGCCACTGACCACTGTGTGACCATTAGCAAGTAACTTCACTTGTCCATGCCTCAGCTTCCCCATACGTAAGATGGGGAGAATGATAATTATTTTCCTTTACAAAGCACCTTGAGATATACAGATGGAAAACACCATATAAGCACTGAAGTTTAATACTACAATGAATATATGCTACCTCAACACTGCAAACAACTATACATATGTTATTCCCAGACTTAATACTAATAAAATGTTTTGAGGTTTGAAAAAGTTTCAGTAACAAAGGAAATAATATAATAGAACACTAATTTTAAGAACTCATAGCCTAGAAATCCAGGAAATTTTAATTTTAAGAAATAATCCCAAGAGTACACCATAAACTTACATTTTTTGACATTCCTTGCGCTCCCCTAACATGGGGTCCCCCATTTCTCCAAGAATAGTTGCTTCTACTTCATAATGAACAATAAGGGCCTTTTCGGAGGGGTGTACATCTATATTACCTCCTTTCACCTTCCTGCAAAGCAGAAAAACAAATTCATCACTGACTAAATAGGAAGCCCTAGAGATATCTGGAAAAATAGGTCAATGCGAATTGGACATCTCTGATCAAGCAGTTTGTATGACTGAGACAGATTCTACCAACATAGCATAAACCCAGTCTTGGTTCTCTTTGCATTAGCGCACAGTCTCTCCTACGCTCCTTCAACTTACAAAAGAATCCTAGCACAAGAGACAGATCTATGTCTATCGGCTCCAGTATGTGCCAGGGTGGTATGACAGACCCAGGTCAGTTGGGTACAGTGCCCCACTGCTAAAGGGCCTCCCTGCAGCCTAAGGGGATGATCCACAACATGCAATGACAGAATTAAATCAGAAGCATTAAAAAAATGAATGGGAGAAGCACTGAAGGAAAAGCGGGGATAGCGTGCTCAGGGGAGGAAACAGAGGCGAGCGAGCTGGGCTGCCAGAGGGTGCAGAGCACTGACCAATTTTTCCCCAGGTCCAGCCCCAGAGCACCCACGGAGTCAGCACCTATGAAGATAGGCACTACTTTAAGACAGCCATTGCAACTTTAACACCAGATCACCACTCAATTTTCTGCTATGATCAGATCTTCACAGCAGAATCAATGGCCATCAGAAATCATTGGTAGTTTTCAGTGCATTTTTAAAATCAAGGATCCTAATCATCTGACATATGCAAGTAAACAATCTAAGCAACAAGGGAGTGACAGAACTGTGCATGTGACTGGGGTGGCCCAACATATCCAATCAAACCTCTGCAAAGGCTGCTAAACAGTGCAGAAGATAACCAGAAAGGGAAGAAGGGGGAGATCACCAGGAGCAAAGCAGGGTTCAAAAAATTATGGATAATGAGAAAATCCAAAGTTACATAGGGTAGGGAAAAATGATAAGGGCTCACGCTTATAGGGAAACCAGCCACTAACTGACAGGGGTCAAGAAACTTTCCCAATGGGCAGAATATTCTATAACTGTTCTTGGGGCTGCTTGCATTTTCCTCTGAAGCAGCTGGTAACGGACATTGCTGAAAGACAGGATACTGGACTGGATGGACCCAAATCTCTAAGTGGGGTAGCTTCATCATTAAACAATGATGTCAGCAGACAATCATCCACTCTTCATTCCATCCCTCCCCAAAAGCCCACCCAACCAATCCCTCAGAGCCTCCCTTCCCCACCACAGCCCTTCCCTTTATGTACCCCACTACTCAGTC
>ML677390.1:4571763-4604997 GCA_007922305.1 Dermatemys mawii | reverse complement strand
CCTATCCACCCCCCCAACCCATCCCCATCCCCCAAACCTCCTCCCCTAAGGCCACCCATCCCCCATCTAGACCTATTCCCCCGAATCCCCGGCCTGACTCAGCCCCCGGCGCGGGGCGGGCGGTACCTCTTGAGGTATCTGGCGTCCTCCCCCTGCATGGTGCCGCGGGTCTGCAGGGCAGGGGCGGCTCCGCAGCCGCCGCTGTTACCAGGGTGAGAGCAGCACCAGCCCCGCCCGCACACAGCGCCCGGCCCGTACAGGTCTCCCTAGCGCGCAGACGCAGCGAGCCCACAGGCCGCGTCTTCGCCGCGGGACTGATTTGGCGCTGCCTGTGGAGAACGAGATTGGGCGCAGAGCAGCGAACCTGCACATCGCCCCCTTGACGCAAGGAGGAGACATTGCCTGAGCTGATGGCCATCCCTGGCAAGGCTGGGCAGGCTCCTTGTCTGTGCAGCAGCTTTCCTGCCCCTAGGCCCTGCAACCAGGCTGCACCAGCCACAAGCTTCCCCGTGGGTCAGGCAGAGAGCCAGCAGATAACACAGCATCTGGGGCAGAACTAGTGTAAAGACCCATTCAGCTACCCTTGTTCCTGTCATAGGACTGATCTGGAGGTAGGATGACCAGATGTCCCATTATTAAGGGCTTTGTTTTATATAGGAAACTATATAAAAAAAGTGTCCAAAAAAGTGTCCCTATTTTTCACAGCATATGCGGAGGCATCCTGACCTGTTTATACTGAACTGAAAACAACAAGGGTGCATGAAAGAAATGGGTTTTTTAACACACAAAAGATTATGCCCAAATAAATCCATTAGTCTTTAAGGTGCCACCGGACTCCCCATTGTTTTTGTCGATACAGAATAACACTGCTACCCCTCTGATACTTGATACCATGCAAGAAAAAAATCATGAGACTTTTCATAAATAAAACGGTGGGGCTCTTTTTCTTTGGTTTTTTGTTTTGAGACTCTTGGGTCACATTTTCCAGCTTATCTCCACAACCATGAGGGCTAGGAAGTATCTTTTAATGAAAGCCAAGAAATTCTCACGCAATCACTTGTCTCCAGGAACTAGGGCTTGCTTGAGGGAAAACACCAAATACTACAAGACTTGTGATAAAATTGTGAGAGTCAGCAACGCTGGGAACCATTTTTAAAACTGCTTAGAAGACATTCCTATCACAGACAGACCACAAGGGCAAAGAGGCTAGGACAAACACCTACTCTTCCTTGAAGCGCTATGGTGTCCGCCAGACTTGCACCTCTCCAGATCTAGGTCTCCTACCTCCAGAGTAAAGTGAAGGAACTGAATTTATCTGCTTTGGATGGATAAAGGGCTGAGAAGAAGGCCTGGACATTTAACCCGGAGATTTCCCAGCAAAGCATAAGTAAAAACCCTGATATTTCAGCCACTAAGCTACCATCTCTGATCTGTGCAGGGCTTCTTTTAAAAAAATGCTCTGAGTGTAAATAAAAAATAATCCCAAACAACAAACAAATCACATTTGGGCTGAAATTTCCCACATTTATACACAGTAAGAAAGAGAGTTTTGTGAGTTGCAGCAGTTTGGTAAAGTTTCCTTTGGGGACTATTGAAAACTCTACAGTATATTTTATTCATTTGCATTCAGCAGGGCCAGCTCCAGCATTTTTGCCACCCCAAGCGGCAAAGAAAAAAAAAAAGAAAACCCCAAGTTGTGCCACCAAACAGCTGCTGCCACAGAAAAAAGAGGACAGGAAGACCTGCCGCTTAATTGCTGCTGAAGAAAGAAGCGGAACAATTGAGCTGCCATCAAATTGCCACGAAAGATGAAAGAGAAGGACTGAAGGACCTGCCACTGAAGAACAAGACGTGCCACCCCAATAACAGAGTGCCGCTCCCTAATTTTGGCCGCCCAAGGCACCTGCTTCCTTCGCTGGTACCTGGAGTCGGCCCTGGCATTCGTATAACTACCCTCTTGCAATTTTATCAGAAGTCTCACAATAGCTGGTATTTTTCTTAAAATCCCAGTTCCTGGATGCATACGATTAGGTGAGACTTTCAGCTTTCACTTGAAAACAAAGTTTCTAGCTTGCAGAGAAAAACTTGAACATGAGATCTGAAGGCATCCTAAAGCCTCACAAACCCACAGACAAAGAACTATATCTATCTATCTATCTATCTTATTATTTTTAAGCCATACTCAGGATTTGGGAGTGCCTAGCTCATGATCTTTGAACTTTTGTGGTTAGCAATACTGAAACGGGTTCATTTTAAGATCTCAGAAGCACAAGTATATAAATGTGCAAACATAGGCCTGATGTAAAACATACGCATGTGAGCAATTTTGATTTGTAATAATTATGTACATATATCTCTCTTACAAATGGAAAACTGACACATAGTGAAGCTATGTGCCTGTGGCCGTCACATATGGTAAAACTTAGATTAACACTCTGATATTGCTGGCTTCCAGCCCTTTGCTCCGTCCATTAGGCCTTTCTGGCTCTCAATATAAAGAAATGCAACTGTTCTTAAATAGAGAAAAAATAATGCACATTGCATGCACGATCTGCTTTTCCTTCCCTCGCCCAGTGTTTCTGATCTTCTTGTTTCTCAACCTGACTATTTTAAACACGGCAATCTAGGGCCGGTGCAAGATTTTTGCACCCTAGCAAAACTTCCACCTTGCATCCTGCTCCCCCACCCTCGCCTCGGAGCATCGCTTATTATAAACTTTCAAAATACTTTCAAAAATACACCCTTTTTAGTCACGTATACTTCCTTCCTTCATTCTTTCATATCAAAATCTACTACATTTTAGTCTACCTTTAGAATATCCAATTATTGTTATTAATAAAATTTATAAAATTAGAATGGCAGATACTCCATCATACAACTGACAATATCAATATGACAAATTTCAACAACCTACACACGCATATTCACACATAGACATATATACTCAAATACTTAAAATACACACACAATTGACACAAAGTATTAGCGAAATGATGCAGCTGCACTTGCCAGAGACTTAGATCTGAAACAACTCAACAAAAATAGTTAGCCTCAGTCGACAACCTCCCAAAACTAATAAACTTAGCATTATAAACAGCCTGTCAGAATGGGAAAAATGAGAAAAATGACTTTGTACCATAGTGAAGCAGTACGCTTATGCCCACAACGCAGAGCTGGTGTAGGCTATAGCTATAATGTACAAGAGCACAACAAGTTAAAATGCACATTCAATGACGTTTCTGTCTTCTTTATTCATTCATTTTCCAGCAATAGTGTAAAAAAAAAGAATTGTGACACCGCTTTTTGGCGCCCCCAAATCTTGGTGCCTTAGGTGGCCCCCTAGTGGATACACCAGCCCTGGGGCAATCCATAATATTTATGTGCACTGTTATTTGTTTTGTGGTAGATCTAAGACATCCAGTCATAAACCATGAACTGATTGTGCTAGGCACTGTATAAATAAAGCACAAAACAAAACAAAGTATTCACGCACGAAAGCTTATGCTGCAATATATCTGTTAGTCTACAAGGTGCCACAGGACTCTTTGTCGCTTTTGCAGATCCAGACTAACATGGCTACCCCTCTTATACCTGTCTTCCAACAGTAGCCAATGCCAGGTGCTTCGGAGGGGATGAACAGAACAGAATCATTGAGTAATCCATTCCCAGTTATCCACTCCCAATGTCTGGTGAACACCCAGAGCATGGTGTTGCAAAACATCTTGCAAAACATGTGGGCAACTTTACACAAACAAGGGCAGAATGTAGAAGAATTTCCAAAAGGGTGATTTGGCAAATACAATCTTTTTGTTAATGTCAACCCTTTTAGATTCTGCTCTGGCTTTGCCCATACCACACGGGGAATGGTGCCAATATTCATTTCACAGTGCTAATAATAGAAGATGCATTTGTTTGGGAGGGTGCCAGTGTAACCCCAGAAACCCAGCTGCCATTTCAGCAGCAATTTGTGGGTCAGCAGCTAGTATTAATTCACTTTCTTTTATCAAAAACTGCATTTGGACTATTGAGCTGCTCCAAATTTTGCTTTTACACTGACAGGACTACAATTGCTGCTGGAAGTGCAGCCTGGCAGTTTAAAGCTATCACTTGTTCCTCCTTCAGTTTTCCCCTCAAATACCTTCATGCCCACATTGTAACTTATCATCATCACAGTTTCTCACGTCACAATTTCATATCCTGGATGAAAATATTCTTGCTGTGGGAAATCAGTGATGAGGCCCAGCTGTGCATCTCTGAGAGTGGGTTTACAGCTGTGGCATCATGAAAAAGACCCAGTTGATCAAACAGAATGCAACTTTGGATAATCAGTATCCCTAGCCAGACTCTAATAAAACCTGGTAAATTGTTAGTTGCATAATTCTAGATCAGTGTTTTTCCTTCCAACAAAGAAAAATTAACCCCCATTCTGCTTTAAGTCCAGTGCAGACTTACCAAAATTCACTGAGAAAGGTTAGGCTTTCAGTAATTATGACCTAGCAAAACAGAAATGCCTCTTAAAAATATCTATAAAATTAAAAGTTTCTGATTCAGTCTCCATCCGTTGCTACTGGCTGCAGTATCTGGCTATGGTCTAGCAGCAATGCTATTGGACTCTGGTGTGAGGTGTGTTCTAGTCCTACTTCCTTCCTAGCCTCTTCTCACCAAAAGTCTTGCCACAACCTCTTCTGTCTGTCCTGTTGCCCAATATCTTCTCCTATGCATTTCTGATTGTAAAGCCTTGTAAAGGTTACTGTAATGTATAAGAACTGGTTGGTATCCCTTTATCTAGTTTGGGAGCCCTGTAATAGGCCGTCCTGTATTTTATCGCAGAAGCACCAGAACCCAACATAGAAGCAGGGTATGCAGGTAACTAGAGTTTGTATGTTTGTATATAATTAGAAAACTATGACTACTTGAAACCCAACTGTACCCCTATGGTTTCCTTGTATTCTTAATATTATGTAGAAAAGCAAAGACATAACAGGTCTAGAGCATGTTTTGGTCTGTGCTGGTAAAGCACTATGTAAATTTATGCTGCTATATGTAAATTTATGCTGCTATACCCTGTGAAACCTTGTCTCAGGGACTAACCAGGTTCCTTAGCTGGGGCAATCTTCTAATAAACATGGAGTAGAATCATGTATAGCTGTGTATACTGTGAGGTGCTCTCTACAGGAAGGAAATTGCTTAATAAGTATGATCTCTTGAACAGGTTTCATTGCAAAATTGATTAAAAACATACATAAATATAATTAATAAGTATATAAATATAATTTATAATATTTATATTTATAAATCATATTTCTAAATGTATATTTATATTTATATACAAATAATAAATATACATTTATAAATTTATAAATAATATACATATAAAGTTATAAATAGTAAATAATATATATAAATATTTATTTTTATAAATATTTATATAAATAAATATTTATATTTATACTTATAGTTATAATATAAGTATATAAATATAATTAATAACCAAAAATCTGTCTAATGTAGAGGATTAAAGATGCGAAGTGTGAGTCAAGGAAGAGAAATGACAGGCACCCTTGGAGCTCTGAGAGTCTAAAAGGAACCCTGCTGATGGGGAGAAATCCCATAAAACCACAAAGAGCATAGGATTGCCATGCAGGATCAGATTATTGGTCCATCTAGTCTGGAATTCTGCCTTCAGAAATGTTCTCCAGCTGATGCTTCAGCATAGCAGGAGTGAGCCAGCTTTATGTATGTTTCCACCCTGGCCATCCATGTAGCATTTCCCATAGAACTGGCTAGTGCTACCTGGTTACAATATTTGGGAGAGGATCCAGGGTCTCTTCCTGTCCTGGTATCGCCCCCATTTTGGCCAGTTGTGCTGTCATCCTTCTACCACGCCTTTCTCCTTAGCTCTCATTGCTTATCCCAGCCCTAACACAGCCTGAGTCAAAAAGACATTTTAAAGCAAAATCCTCTTCCTTGACTACCAGCACCATTGCTCATACCCAGCACACAACTGGCTGAACTGTGACATCACTATGACTCACAGCAGTGACTGCAAATCTCAGAGGAGTACTGGGTAGGATGGGAAAAGCAGCACTTTGGAAGCAGATACTGAATTTTCCGTTTTCTCTCCATATCTTCCCCTTCCCAGCTAATCTACAGAACATCCATGTGGTGTCATTTTTGGAATGCAAATTTGGGTTATGTTGTTCTAATATGTCAGGAGACATTTTTAATGAGGATGTTCTCATGGAAACTGCCTTTAACTGAGCTTTGTTCCTATCAGCATTGTTTCCAATCCAGTTCTGGGGATCTTTGAGTTATTCCATCCTTGTCTTCCATCTCTGTTAGAGATGGGCCTGTTCCAAAGCTAGAATCTAGATCTGAACTTCGCAGCTCAGGCCCATGCTGTGGAGTATTGAGAATGTGCTGGAATTGTAAGCTACCAATTTAAAAGCAGGGGGTTTCCTGTTCCTGTTTCCTGGCTAGTGCAGGGGCTCTGTAGAGAAGCATGTGATCAGAGTGAGTCCAAAAAGAGCCAGTTTGAAGCAAATTGGAGTGAATAGTGCCTCACTGCCATAGGAAGCAGCCTGTTTTCTCTCTCTTTGTTTTGAGGTTGTGTGTTATCATTCTGAATTTTAAAAAATAAAGTAGTCTTACATTGCAACCCTCCAGCTAGAGCATTTGATATTTTTATCTAACTTCTCTGGGCGAATTCTGCAAACATAGCACATCCTCCATCTATGGATTTTGAATTGCTGCCATCATTTTACTGTCTGAGCACCGTCCACGTAAAATCCATAGCAATAGCGCAGAAACTTGCTAGTGTAGATGGGGCCTATGGCAGAGGTGGCTGCAAGGCAGAAGTTCTGCATACCGGAGGTGTATTTCAATCAACATGCTCTTTGAAGGCCTGTGGTTTCTAAGATTTCAGGCCAGCTGGTTGTAAATAAAAACTGTGTTTGAAAGCGGCTAAAAGAAAAGAGTTATGAATGGGAGAAAACAGAGCAGAGTGGGAAAGAGGGTAAGCATTACTGAAAGAAACAAGGAAGGAAAGGAGGGAGAGAATTTAAAGTGGAAGGAAATGTTATGAGGGATGTATGGAGGTGGAGAAATAAAAAGATGTGCAATGGGATGAAAGAGAGACTAGGAGAAAAGCAAGAACTGAATTAATCTTCAATTAAGGCAAGAGCTAGACAAGACTTCCTAAACCAACGACAGTTATGGATTATAGGTAAAGTGTACTTTATGTAGCATTGATCTGTTTTTTATTGGTTATATATTGCTCCTTTAAACAGAGGGAAGTCCCCCACCTACTTGCAGAGGCAGCTGCCATTTTTGTTCAAACCACAGCTGGTTGAAATGTTTTTGCTGAAACTCTCCCCAACCAATGAAAAATAGCTCTCCCCAGCTGCTCACTGCACCCAGCTCCGGACTACTCAGCCCCAGCTCCACTTCTGTGCCTCAGCTCCAGCTCCACTCTGCCTCAGCACTGCTGCTGCTCTGCCTCCAGCTCCCGGGGCTGTTTCTCTGGCCCCTCTGGCTCTGGTTGCTGCAGCTCCCCTCCAAGGGCAGGTCTGCTGTCTCTGGGCTGTGCTCTGACTTTGGGGCTGCAGCTCTGCTCCCAGCATAGGGTCTGTTCTCTCTGGGCTGCTTTTCTGGCCCCTCTGGATCTGGCACAGCTCTGTTCCCCAGCTCAGCTTGGACCCTTGCTCTCTCCTCAGCTTGCCCCCACTTTGTCTGACCCAGACAATTCCAGCTCACATGGAGGACAGGACCCCCCCGGCCTCCTGACTCCTTAATTACCCTGCCAGCCCTGTCAATTAGGCTGTCCTGGATCACTGGCCTCTCCCCATTGCCCTTGGGGACTGTCAGTCTCAGGGGCCTGATTTCCCATCGACCCTTCCCCTTTTGGTACTGAGAGCTAGCCAACTAAAACACCCCCCTGAATGTTAGTAAGGGGATAACAGTCCCTTACACACATAATGGTGGTGAGGGTACAATGGTAGGAAGGAGAAATGTAGATAGTGAAGAGGATGAAGGTGGGGTTGTTGATAAGAAAGTTGGTGCTGGTGAGGATGAGAAAGGTGCTTAGGAGGAAGCAGAATGTGGTGATGGTAAGAATAAGGATATTGGCCAGGAGGCAGTGACAGGGAAGGCTGAGTACAATGGCGGTGAAGGCAATAGTGAGCAGGAGGATGCAGCTGAAGAAATGTGGTAGTGAAGATAATGGTGGGGATTAAGCAAAAGGAACTGAATACAGTATATTTCTTCACTATTCTAGAGGTGTTTTTCTGGGATTGAGGCCCAGATGTTCCTGTTCCTTGCACCAAGTGAAGCCAATGAAGATAGATCTACCAGTGTCAGTGAAAGCGGAATTTGCACAGAAACACAGAAATTTGCACAGAAGAATTTTTTTGCGCACACGGCCTATCAATAATTTTCACAGAAGAATTTTTGTGTGCACACAAACTGTCGAAAATTAGAGGGAACATTGGTTGTCAGGTGCATTCTAGAAGAGCCAATCCAGAAATGTTTACTACAGCATCTCTTCTTGAATTTTCTCATGCATATTATGCTGTCTCACTGCCAATCTCAAAGGCCTCTGAAATCGAAAGCATTGCTCATAAAAGGAATTAACAGCATTGCTCATAAAAAGATAGTGGGGCTTGTCAAAGGGAGAAAACAGATTCAAAAACATTATAACTGAATCAGTGACGTTACCAAATTAAGCACATTTAAGAGATTTTTTTTTAAATGAAAAAGTGGAGGATGTCTTATTAGGAACCATAACATCTTTCCTCTCTAGTAATCACATTTTTAATGTTATTATTTTGTAATAGGAAAAAACCCTCTAAATTTAAAGTTTGCCTCATACAAATGTCACTTTCTAGCTTTCTTGCTAATCCAGAGGAAATAATATCCTAGTAATCCCCAAGGCCCAATGTCTAAGTGTTGGATACATGATAAACTTACATGAAGCTTTTTTAGTGAGATATAGCTCTCTGGAGACGGTTGGGGATTTAATTTTTCAAGGCTTAGTACAACCTAACCCTTTAAAATAAGATTTAAGTGTCCCTTGTCAGGTCACTTAAGAGTTTCTTTTTCTTCTTTTTTATTTGCTACTTGCCCAGACTCCTAATCCCCAACCTCTGGAGGAAGCCTTTAGCCATCTCAAACTTTTCATGTCTTGATTATTTTACAATTCCAGAGGACTCTCTGCACAGATGCTACTTTTTAACAGCATTAGTCCTGGAATGGGATGGAATGCAGTTATTCAAAGCAAGTGATTTCCAATATTGTTCTTTTAGATTCTACTTTCAGTTTTGAACTAAGGTGTTTTTTCCAGATTCTGAGTCGTTCCTCTGCACGTGAACCATATTTCACAGGAGATGTTATCCGGATTGCTTGGAATCCATGTTCCCATGTGTTATGCTGTCCATGGGTTGGTCTTTTTGCCCCTTGCTACATAGTTTTACAGACACTGATTGAATGTTCCAACATGTGCATAGGAATTAACTGCAGAATTCCTGAGGTCACTAAATCCCAACTCATAGAAGATGTAGGCATGAAGAATGTCCAAGCCAGGGATCTCCTACACATGCAGTACCAGCTCATCTGCTATATATAGCAGGTATCATAGTAAGAACATTACTACTGTGATAGTAGTGGCACAGCCTGGCCCAGGTGCCTGTCTGTAGTGGTTTCCCAAGACTGATTCTTCTCAGTTTCATGCAAACATAGACGCTAAAGAAGGAAAAGACTCTTAGATTAACTCATTGGGATTGTTCCCCACAACTGGTGTTTCCAATCTAGTTTTAAATGTCCATAGTAAAAGGGCATCCATCCTTGCCCTTACATACCACCCTGCAATATTATGTGCTTTTGAAAATCATACCTGTTGACTTCAATGGGACTTCAGCATCCGCTTAATTAAGCAGATGCATAAGGGTATTTCTGAATAGGGATGGACTTAAAATTAGGCATGGGCTTAAATGCCTTGCCAATTTGAGGACCATAAAAGAAAAAAAAATCAAGTTTTATGCCAAAAACCACCTCTCTACCTAAACACCTTTGTGTTTGGGGGTAAGATATCAAAGCTTGATGGGTAGCCTGCTATTCACTAACTTCCTCTTTCCTAGAAGAAATGCTTTCAAAGGAAACTGATAAATAGCCTATCCCTTACTGTACATGGAGACACATATCACAATGCTGGATCTGACAACCTTCCAGACTCCATCAATTAAGCCACCGCCTAGAGGGGATGAAGCATGGGGGTGAAGTGAGTGAGGGATTCTCCCTAGGACTCAATGGAAACCAGATGTTGCGGGAAGAGCTAGCATGCTTCTTATCAAGAGCTATGCTGAAATTTCACATGGAAACTCCTAACCAGAACCAAACAAATTACTTGTCATTGCCAATGCACAGACTTATCTTCCCCAAATATTTAATCATGAGCTCTTCAATCTAGCAGAAAAAGGAGTAACATGCTCCAGTGGCTGGAAGACAAATTCAGACTGGAAATAAGGTGTACTTTTTTACAAGTGAGTAATCAACCATTGGAACAATTTACCAAGGTCATGGTGGATTCTTCATCACTGGCAATTTTTAAATCCAGATTGGATGTTTTTCTAAAAGATCTGCTCTAGGAATTATTTTGGGGAAGGTTTCTGACCCGTGTGATATAGGAGGTCAGACTAGATGATCACAATGATCACTTCTAGTCTTCGAATCTATGAAAAGCTGTTATGTGTAGTATGGTAGTGCCTACAGACCTCAGCCAAGATCAGGGCCCAATTGTATTTGTTGTCGTTCAGACATTGTCAGGGACAGCACCTACCCCGAAGAGCTATATGTCCAAATGCCTCCAACAATTAACTTCCTTTCTGAAATACAAACCAAGAAAGATGCATGGTAGGTACAGCTCTGGTGATGGGCAATAGCAATAGCCTCAGCATATGATCGCGTTCATTTGTCACAGTTACAAGCTCAGACACTATCAAATAATATAACCAGTGACTCAGAAATCAAACACTCCCTCTTCTTCTGGAAGTTGATGGTGTCACTTTGCCCAGCTGTGCCTGAGCCTTATGTTCACTACACGGCAGTGCAGTCGTACTCCGAATAAGGCTGCTGGGAGAATCACCAGTCAACTTTCTTCCAATAGGAAAATCAGGTCTTTGACAACAGGAAGATTTTCATAGGACGTGTCTACTTTCCTGAAATTTTTTGAGTTTGTTGGAAAACCAAAGTTCAAAAAAATTCATCCCAAACCTGAATTTTTGGGTAGTTTTCAGCTTTTTCTTTCAGATTTTGGCCAAACCCCCCAAAATTCCATTTTTTTTCAAACCAGAAGGCAAAATTTTCTATGGCAAAACATTCCCATTTTCTAAGCAGGGCAACTCCTGACACCATGAGCTGGGCTTGGGCGGGTAGAAGAAAAAATACTATTTATTTTATCATTTTTACAGAGCAAATATTTGTAATAAAAAAATATAAAGTAAGCACTGTAAACTTTGTATTCTGTGTTGTGATAGAAATTGATATATTTGAAAATGTAGAAAAACATCCACAAATATTTAATAAATTTCATTCGTTGTCTATTGTTTAACAGTGTGATTAATCATGATTAATTTTTTAATCAGAATTAATATTTGAGTTAATCACATGAGTTAACTGTGATTAATCAACAGCCCTACTTACTGCATATATATTGGTCAGCAATGAAATAGAAACCCTGATAGCTGGGCTTAATCCTGAACTCAGTGACAAAACTTCCTTGGATGACAAAGGGCGGAACAAGGCCTGTAATGCAGGTGTGCCAAGAGGCAGAGATCATGTGGGCCCTGCAGCATCACGGGCTCCTAAAGGAAACTGGCTGGACAACTCTTTTCATTTTTGTGTATTTAAAATTCTTACCCTTCACTTTCTGTTAACTCCATTCATTTGTTTTTTAATTAACTTGGGTGCTGTACCAAGGGCTGAGTCTCTTCTCACTTGCACTGATTTTATACCAGTTTAACTCCAAGTGGAATTACTCCTGATTTACACCCGTGTAGCTTAGAAGATGTATTAATTATATTATAGTGAAGCCTAAAGGCTCCAACAGAGATCTAGAAACAGCCCTTGCCCTGAAGAGTTTGCAGTCTAAAAGACAAGATGGGAAACTGAGGTACAGAAAGCAACTGTCCCAAGGTCACGTGGTGGTAGTGATGGGATTATGACCCATATTGCTTAAATGCCATCCCAAGATGCTCTCCACTAGACCACACTGCCTCTCCAGAGTCACCTGCACTCTACCCATGTCATAAGTATAAAGTAGCCTAGAATTACCGTTTACCTGTAAGGGGTTAAGCTAAAGGTAACCTGAGAGGTGGACAACTGACCAATGAGAAATTCCTCAGGAGACAAAGGATTTTGAGTTTGAGTTTCAGAGAGTTTCTCTCTGGGTCTCTTGTCTGTTCAACTCGGCTATGGGATGAACCACACCTATTTCTTTTACTATAACTATCAGCTTTCTGTCAAGTAAGATAGTGAGTAAGTTTACCACCTTTTTATCACTTGGAAAACTCCTCAGTTGGCAGAAATTTATCTCTGTGTTTCTCTAATACTGTAAAGCTTCAGCAGGAGGAGAAATTCGGGGAGGGGTTGTCTTTAATTCTTTATTGATTATTGTAGATGTTGTTCTGTTGATGGTTAGAAGGGATTTATTCCTTTCTTTTTCTTTTATTAAAATCTTTCTTTTAAGAATCTGACTGCTTGTTTTCCATGGTGTAAGATGCTGGTTTTGGATCGGGTATGTCTTGCAGGATCAGGCAAGGCTTTTCTCTCAAGCTTCCCAGGGAGGGAATAAGTTTGGGGGTTTTGTTGAAAGAGAAAGAGGGGCTTCAAGTGGCCTACGTCCAATAGTTTTTTGAGACATTCTCACTTGATGGTGGCAGCATACCAGGTCCAGACACAGGAGAAGTTTGTGTTCTGGGGAAAAACATTTCAACCCAAGCTGGTAAAATAAGCTTGGGGGGTTATTTCTTTTTTTCATGCGGGTCCCCACATCTGTACCCTAGAGTTCAGAGTGGGGAGGCAATCCTGACAACCCACTTTGTGCCTTGCCGAGAAGACCTGGCTTCTCAGGGGAATGAACAGCAAATGTGGCTTGGAGGTGACCCGGCACCTGAAAAAAAAATCACCCTCCAACATGCCAAAGAGGGAGAAGGAGCCACTGCACTGTCCTTTGAAGTAGAAGCTAAAGAGATTTTAAAAACTAAACAAATTAGAGCGATCCCTCTGGGAGCACATATACATTTACCCTGGCTAAGCAATATCCCTGTTTGGGTTTTTAGCACTTTCCAGCAGCTGCTAGGTTAGGAGTGTGACACTGGAGAGATTATTCTGAGCAAGTGCTAAGAGCCAGCACTTCTCTCCACTCCATTCCCAGACACTCTCCTTCCCTCCAATATAGAATGACAGAGGACTGCCCTGGTTTAAATGACAGTCTCAGCCTCTTGGAAAGGACAGGTCCCACTCAGAGCACAATCCAGGCAATTCCCACCCCTCCCCACCCCATAAACCATCATCACCATGGATGTTAAGGGAGCCCATTTAGCCTTTAAATCACGCTGGCACAAGACGGACGAGGAGCTCTGTCGACACAGCATGTCTTTTATCCTGCACAAGGCCATACGAAATGATTTCTTTCAGAGTTACCTTTACCTGCTGGAACGGCTTCCCCTCGGTGAGTTATCTGGGTGTGTCTGTCTGTGGACAGTGCCTAATGCATTGTGCAAGCTGCCAGAATACATAGCTCTGTGAAGCCCTAGCACAGACAGTAAGGTGCTACACAAGCTAGTCTGTTCTATCTTTCAGCTACCACTGCTCTAGTATCATAGTTTATTGTATTTTGGTGCCACAATGGTAAGTACCACAGAAATAGATGGATTGGCAGAGGAGATTTACTTTGCTTGCAGATGTGGCTAATGTTATTTTTTTCCAGTAACAGTTAAAATTAAAAATGTGTTGGGAGTTTAAGGATGAGAAGCTGTACTGTGTGTGAGTGTGAATGAGAGAGAAAGAAAAAAACTGGAGGTGGGCTGGGAAGCAAGTGGCAGCTGCAAAAGCCAGGATAGCATTACTGTTTCAAGTTCAGTTCCATGGAGAACATAGCACTCTATGTGAAACATCTACAGGTGAGTCACAGCATCTGTGGTTAGATCCAGGTCTCTCTTCTTGAACCTCAATATTACACAACATGACTAAGCCCCTGATTCAGCAAGGCTTTAAGCACATGCCTAGCTTTACACAAGTAGTCCCATTTCAAGTTTAGAGCAGCCCAGGCTCAGGAAGGTACAAAGTTGGTTTAAAGTTTGCTGTCATTCACCCTGGGCTATATCTCCTGTGCTGGGCTTCAGAGAGGTGCAACACAGAATCTCACCCTAGTGTTTGTGAGCTGAGCATATTCGGTGTCCAGCCCATTTACAAGAAATTGATAGGTCATTTTTACAGCCAAAAATAGCCCTTTTTTTCTTTGTATAAATACATTATGGGAGTGAATTTAGACCCCAGTTCAGCAATGCACTTAAGTGAGTGTATAACGTTAGCACATGAGCAGACCTATGGACTTCCCTGGGCTGGTTTGTCAGTTGGGATGAGTTGGTGTGTAGCTTGGCTAGGAGAGACTATGGCAACATGCTTTAGTTGTTGTGCAGGGGGTTCAGCTTGCGAATGGTGACCCATTCTTTTTTGCTATTGTTTCAGTCAGCTCCCTTCAGCAGTTGTGCTGCTCATTTCTAACCTCCCTCATAAGCTCACTGAGTTCTTCGCTGAATGGATCCAGATCAAACAATCCTGAATCTCTCTTATATTGTTGGCTTGCTTGTTCTGAAAGGCCAGGTGTACGTCATGTCCAGCATTCCCTAGGGATGTTCTTCTGGGCACTCTTTCACACCAGGGAGACAAGTTCACCATAGTGCTCATGTAGCAGAGTAGTACTACAGCTGGATCCACCCGTTCAAAGGGGAAGCCTTCCCAGGAAGCTTTTCTGAAGTAGACTCTTGGCAGGTTTTCCTGGGTTGCACTGCAGCCTCTCTTGTCACTTGCGCCGGTCTATCATTGACATAACCTCCCTTCTGAAGTTGCTGGCATTTTCAGAGGTCACAAAAGCTAGCTTGGGATTGTACCCCTTGTTCCATCCAGTGCAAGGCACATTAGTCCTTGAAGTCATAGAGCAAGGTCAACTTGTTAGTTGCCACCCCCTTCTCAACTTCTTCCCCTTTGTCGGGGAGTTCCCAGATGGTGCTGTGACTGTTGAAATCGCCTGGGATAAGACATGGTTTTACAGCAGTGGAAGATCAGTTGGCCATGCAAACTGTTCACTTGGTGGTTTGTAAACAGAAATTGCTGCCATGCTAAGTGCTGTTGCACCCTAGTGCTTCACAGCAGTGTTTTTTCCACCAGTCTCTTGTCATGTAAAAGAACTGTGCTGCCATAAATATAGCTTTTGAGGTTCGCAGCTCTATGCATTCCAGGAGAGTCTGGTGCTGTTTTTGTGCCGTGTGTCTCTTGCAAGCACATAACATCTGTTTTCATGCCAGAGAGCATTTCAGCCTTCTTCACAGAGAACCCCTCCACATCAAAACTGACCATTTTTAGTGCTATCTGTGGCTAAGAAGTTTATGTCAACATCTATGTCATCTATTCTATTGTGGTTTCAGTGGGCATTGTCCGATTTGGTCTCTGTCATGTTTAGCTGCAATGGGAGTCATGACATGAATGTATCTGACATCCCGGTTGGCTTGATGAGTGGGCAAAATCATTAACTGCGCCCCTCTGGGAGGTGATGCCAGTGGAGAGGGGAAGCCAGACAGTGGTGTATAGCTGAGAGTCTGTGAGAAATTCAGGATCAGACTCCAAAGATCTGAGATCCTGAGCAGCATGTCATTCCCATGTAATCCTTTCATTGGGATCAGACTTGGAGTGTTACTGCCGTGAATAGCAGTAATATGTGCTGCCCCTTGCACACAAACCCCAGCCCTGAAACACAAGCTGCATGTTCATTCCTCTCCTTTCCATCCATCAGGAGAATATAAAACGCCATCTCTTGACAAGCCCAATAAAATTGCTCTAGAAATCCTCAATGGCATCTCTTAAGTGAGATCTCGTAAAGCCAGCATCCTTGGGCTCAGTTCTACTAGCCTCATCAACAGTGGCTGCAGTATACAGAGAAAGGGAATTCAGGGGTAGAAGGGCAACAGTCCCTGGAGGAAAGGACAACAGTGGATCCTTCTATTTCCCAGGGTCTGACAATCACCATGGTCAAGATTGGCAGGGGATCAGCTGCCACTCCCTTGTTTTTTATTCCTTCAGTGAAATGTTTCTTTGGAGTATGGAAAATAACCAGTGGAGTGTGTCAAACCCGGGTTTGACCCTTGCTGGGCTCAGCACTCACTTGCAGTATAAATTTCTCAGGCATAACATAAATGTGTAATGGATTAAAGCTTTAATGGTATCCACTCGGCAGTCGGCTAAAGCAGGTGATGACAAGAGGGGCTGGTAATGCTGCTTTTGTTGGATAAAGGATATCCCTGGCATGCTGCTTATATGTAACCCAATAGCACTATTTTGCTCAGAGTGGTCTTTGGTGGCAATTATTCCCGACTTTACTTCTTTTGCCCCTCCCTCATTTGCCTCCAGGATGTCAGTCTGGTGCTCAAGATGGACAAGCACACACTCATTCCCCATTGGGCTCCTTGCCTTCAGTAAATACAGTCCATGCTCATTCATGCGTTGTGGCCTACTGTGGTCCTCCACAGAGCAGTCTCACTCCCCTGTTCAAAGCCCAGCCAATAATTACAGTCAGTGACTCCTTAGAAATTTAAAGGTGCACTACACCAAAGACAAAGTCATAACAGTTGCAAGCTACATGAACTGCATTCCCTTCCCCTCATTTTATTTATTTAGTCTACAGGGAGATCTGTGTTTACATTATGGCTGATGGTACCTAACCAGACGGACATTTGGCAATTGCTCACTTCCAGTGCTGCACATGTACTGGAGATGCACGACCTATAGTAGGACTGGCCACATACTGCAGACTGCTCACAAGTACTTGTTCCAAATCCGCACCAGCATTAGATTCATCCCTACCACCTTGTTACTTGCTATTCACAGGCAGTCATGTGACTGGATCTTCATTCACAGGAATGTCCAGGAACAGCTCTTTTTCATGCAAGAAAAAGCTGCATTATGCGCCTTCAAAGCCCTCTTCAAAACTCTCCTTTGCATTGATGCCTACAAAAGAAAAAAACTAATAAGCCCAACTTGACAATGCTTAGGCAGAGACCACTTTCTTGCATGCTGACCAATGTTGTCTCATTGTTTCCTTATATTCCTATCTGTCTGCCTGTATCTGTCTTTTGTCTTTTACTTAGATTGTAAGCTCCTACAAATACTCAAACGGTAAGCACAAAAAACCCAGAACATTTAGGACTGATCTCAGTTAACGAAAGAAAAAAGGGAAAGTATCAAATATCAAGTCGAGAATTCATAGTTCTTAGACAGCTGCAAATCTACTATTCCTGGTCACCAGCAGACCATGTGGTAGTAATATAGAACCCAAACATTTAAAAATTAAACAATAAAAATAGAAACACCAAACTCTGGCACCTGTTGTGACATCCTCATCAATTACACATCCCTCCTCCTTTTTGATCTGTGGCAGATGAAGATTTAGGGACTGATACACTACCACCTTGCACCTTATATAGTCATTTAGGGCCGGACTGTGCAATTAACCCCAACACCGGTGCCAGCCAGGAAGAAAATATTACAGAAAATCACAGATTTTTTCACTCAGTCATACTGGTGGGACTGTTTTACTCCTGCTTGGCACAGACTTTGCACTCTTATAATCAACTCCACAAGATGCTGGGCCTTGTTCTGTACAAATCAATTAGCCTCATCTCAGGGTATCCGCACACTGCAATCAGAGGTGTGACTGCAGCATGTGTAGCCATACATGAGCTAGCTTTGATCGAAGCAGCTCAAATAACGATAGAAGTGAAAACGCAGCAGCGCACGCTGTACAACCCTGGGTACATACTTGAGCAGCTGGCTCATACTGCTGGGACTTCAATGCTATTGTTATTCAAGCTAGCGAGATCAAAGCTAGCTCAGGTAGGTCCATGTGTGCACAGTCATCCCTCTGCCTGCTGTGTAGACATACCCATAGTCTAAAAAGTGGCACTGCCCATCTGTTAATGTGACCCACGGTTTTGCTGTGTAGCAAACAACCTCTACGGCTCTAATTTGCATGCGTGTTTGCTCTCAAGTCTGAAACCTACGATTTTGAGTGAACACAGAGTAATCTGGGAAGGTAGGGATGTATTTACACAAATGGGGCCTGACCCTGGAAGGTGCTGAGCGGCCTCAGTTCCCATTGACTTAAATGCGAGTTGATGGATCTCAGCATCTTGCCAGAGCCAGTCCAGAATTAATCACCCTTTTTAATCAGGAAGAGAATTTTGCAAATTCTTGGTTTATTTCCACATTCAAATATCTTACATGCATGCACACACCCACCAATAAGACATGCAGTATCCCATTATGAATAAATAATAATCCACTTTCTGTTTGCAGTGAAACTTTATGCTTTAACGAGTGAAGTGATCAACGGCGAGATGCAGTTCTATGCCAGAGCCAAACATTTCTACCAGGACGTGCCAGCCACAGAAGAGGGCATGATGGGAGATTACATTGAGTTGTCCAGTACGGACATTGAATCCTCCAGGGAATTTCTTAGGAAGTTTATTGGGGTAAGTCGTCTGCTCCTATCTTCGGCAAGAAGCAGAGCTCATGTATCATAATTTATATGCGTTGTGCCCAGTCTTTCTTCAATTCTTAGGGCCTGATCCTACAAAACACACAATGCAGGTGGACCCAAACACTTGCACAGAACCCCAGAGTTTCACGGAGGTCCAGGGGTGGTTCTCTTTGCAGGATTTGGAGCCATACATAGGCAAAATTCTCACTGGCTTCAGTAGGAGTTTCACCTGTATAAATGCTACAAGGTAAGACCTGGTCTGTTCTGTGAAGTAGGACATGATATACCAAATCAGACTAATACTCCAGGTAGCCTACTACTGTGCCTCTCTCAGAACCTGTCTCTAAATGTTTCTGAAGAAGTTGTGAGATACCCCATGTGATAGGCTGGGCCTTTTAAGGGCCAGGGCATTTTCAGAGACTCTTCCCTCTTAAAAGTCTTTCCAGTTACGAGGTGCTCGCTGTCCAAGTTGTTCAAAAGAGTCTCTTCCAGCATGGGGCACAGGTTACTTGCAGGTTTAAACTAGTGTAAATGGTGGATTCTCTGTAACTTGAGATCTTTAAATCATGATCTGAGGACTCGGTAACTCAGCCAGAGGTTAGGGGTCTGTTACAGGAGTCAGTGGGTGAGATTCTGTAGCCTGCAATGTGCAGGAGGCCAGACTAGATGATCATGATGGTCCATTCTGACCTTAAAGTCTATGAGTCTAGAGGGGTCTGGCTTGTCAATGAAGGTTAAGTACAGTTAGACCCTAGGAGAGGGCTTATCTCCAACCTCTCCCTGTTGTAGTTGGCTTCTACCTGGTCTGGAGGGCCCTTGCGCGTGGCAGAGGTTTGCAAGCCATCTTCCTCTTAGCAGCTCAGTTCCAAGCGTTGCTGCCTCTCAGGCACAGCTACCTTCCTCTGGAGTAGCTCCTGAAATAGCAGGAAGAACCTTCACTCCAGAAACATCCCCAGCTCTGCACGGAGTCCAGTGAACTTCAGGGGCAAACCCGATAGGTGAAGACTGAGGCGGCTACCCAGGCACCTCTGAAGTACGGCAGTGCCTCCGCCATTTCTGCTTCTCATTAATCTCAGGAGAGGCTTGTTTTGTGTTGAACCTGCACCTTTGCTTTCCCCCTACCCACCAACCAAGCAAGGCCCACAAAGGCAGGACTCACTACAAGGACTAAGAGGGTACGGCTTGTACTGGAGTAATCCCATGGCAGTAACTGGACATGGCAAGAACCCAGAGCCCCACTAGGGAGATGCCGCAGAGAGACTCATTTTTTACTGCCATATCCCTAAGGAGCTCCATGAGCACCTCGTTATGCTACTTGCCAGAGTTTTTAAATATATACATTTCCTACAGGATAGCAGCTTAGGGGATGAGATGGCATGAGAGAACCAACCAGCAGAGTGTTTTCCATCCAAACAATCCTAAAGCAAGGCTGGTCCAAAGCCTGTCTGGCAAAATTGTTTGACAATGGCAAATTGGGTTTTCAACTCAGTTAAGTTGTTGGGGATTTTTGCTAAAAAGTGTCTACTCTCTGTGGAAAATTTTGATTTTTCATAAAAATATAGGGCACTCAAAATTCAGATCATTTCAGCTGAAAAGCAAAATATTTTGATTTAAAATGGAGCTGCAATGACTCATGAGAACTGTGGTTTAGGTTGTTCATGCTCACATTCTCCCTATGGACAGGTCTTTCAGGTCCGACTACATCTTCCATGATACACCACTTTCTCCCCTCTTGCTGAGGGAAGCGGGTGCCTCATGGCCATGGTGCATCATGAGAGATGAAGTCTGGCCAGACAGCTCTGCCTAACAGACAATGAGAGCATAAGGTATCAAAACTACAACTCCCATGAGACAATGTGGTGCCATTTTCAATCAGAATGTTTTGGTTTTTAGTATTGCACTGAAAAGCCGAAAATGAATAATAATGACTAATGTTCTTTGGCTAGTGAAGAGTTCATGGGTGAGGAATTCTCCACAGATCAAGGACATTCTTAATTAGCCAAAAAACATTTGTCATGTTCATTTACATGCTGTACACTAGGTGCATGGACAATATCTAATAGTATGTAAATTAGTAGGTACATTTACAGAGGATGAGACAGTGCCCTTACAAGGAATCCTGGATAAGAGGAAGTCTAGGGAAGGAGTTTTGTGACCTTGACTTCTCTGAAGTGAATTTCCATGTGGCCTATTAGCAAGCCCTTACAGGCTGGGGACCGACTGGCTAAGTGGCAGTTTGGCAAAATAGAGGCTGGGGATTACAGTGGATGAGAAGCTGGAAATGAGCCAATAATGTGCCCATGTTGCCAAGAAGGCTAAAGGCACATTGGGCTGCATTCATAGGAGCATTGCCAGCAGATTGAGGGAAGTGATTATTCCCCTCTATTCAGCACTGGTGAGGCCACATCTGGAGAATGGAATCCAATTTTGGTCCCCCCCATTACAGAAAGAATGTGGACAAATTGGAGAGAGTCCAGAAGAGAGCAACAAAAATGATTAGGGGGCACATGACTTATGAGGAGAGGCTAAGGGAACTGGGTTTATGTAATCTGCAGAAGAGAAAAGTGAGGGGGGATTTGATAGCTGCTTTCAACTACCTGAAGGGGGGTTCCAAAGAGGATGGAGCTAGGCTGTTCTCAGTGGTGGCAGATGACAGAACAAGGAGCAATGGTCTCAAGTTGCAGTGGGGGAGCTCTAGTTTGGATATTAGGAAAAACTATTTCACTAGGAGGGTGGTGACGCACTGGAATGGGTTACTTAGGGAGGTGGTGGAATCTCCTTCCTTAGAGGTTTTTAAGGTCCAGTTTGACAAAGCCCTGGCTGGGATGGTTTGGCTGGTGTTGGTCTTGCTTTGAGCAGAGGGTTGGACTAGATAAGGGTTTCTCAAACCGGGAGTCGCGACCCCCCTGGGGGTCGCCGAGCGCTTCCAGGGGGTTGCGAGCTCCTGACACCACTGAAAAGCCGTCAAATGAATTACTTCCGCATTCGGCGGCTTTTTGGCGAACATAGCGAGCGCTCTGTTCGGCTGCAGCTGGGAGCGCTCGGCATGTCCGTCGAAAAGCCGCTGAATGTGGAAGTAATTCATTCAGCAGCTTTTCGGCGGACATACAAAGGTCCGCCGCGGCAGCTGAAGAGTGTAAAATGGGTCGCGGTTCTCAAAAGTTTGAGAACCGCGGGACTAGATGATCCCCTGAGATCTCTTCCAACCCTAATCTTCTATGATTCTATGAAAGATTAGATCTGGTCTGATGAATGCATCAGTAAAAAGCTCTGATAACAGGAATTTTTCCTGTTGAAAATTTTGGGTTTACCTTGTGCAAGACTGAGACACACGCTTGCAAGCAGAGTCAGATTAATCTTCAGAAATTTACAAAGCAGGACCAGTAGAGTGGCTGAGATCTTTCCAGGCCTCTGTTATTATTCTACAGCTACCTCATGTAACTAGATGCACAGCCGGTATATTTATAGCCATGATGTCGTCCTTGGGACTGTCCTTTGACCTTAATAATCTGCTGAATTAATCATTGAAAGGGGGCCCAAGAAGCGATGATATACAAGCCTCTGACATGATTTATTCTTAGTCTTGTTGGAGGAGGTTGTTTAATAAGCAAATAGAGCCAAATCCTTCCTTGATGTATCTTTTTTGAAAAGTATGGGGTTACAGCAGGGATGACCTTGGCCCTTAGCTTTCATTTCAACACTGAGTTACATAGGAGAGGGGAGAAGGTGTTTACATTTGTCTCCAGTGTGTTTTCTTTAAAGACAAATTAGGTTGGAGGAGATCTAGTCTCACAGTTAATGTCTGCACATGGCTAAAATTCCCCTTTTACAGTAAACAGCAGGTTATTAAAAGTCCTTGTATAGCGAGAATAGAAGCTGCTGCTATAATTAAGAGAGAAGTACGTCTATGAGAAAAATCCTCTCTCAGCAGCTCATTGTTATTTTATCATACACACACCTTTGGTGCTGAGATTGATCATGTCCAATCTCTGTACAGAGAGGATGTTTTTTAAAAAATATTCAGCAAAATCAACGTGTCCATTTTTGAATTCTGTGTACCAGGGC
Organism: Dermatemys mawii; assembly: GCA_007922305.1. Lineage (NCBI taxonomy): Eukaryota > Metazoa > Chordata > Testudines > Dermatemydidae > Dermatemys > Dermatemys mawii. The sequence continues at coordinate 4,582,127 of ML677390.1, read as the reverse complement.
GAGGGAGGGATACATTTCCCCCATATTATTCAATCCTTTGGGTGGTCAGAACTCAACCATGCCTGTATTGCCTTTCTTTAAACACACTGTGTTTTGCATAGGTTAAATGTATGCTTAAATCTGCTGCTAAGGTTTAGCTGTCTTCAGTGGACCAGGGATGGGCTGGTTTTGTGACGGGTTGGTTTTGGTGGACGGGAAGTGTGAATAGCTGAGTACTGAACTTGCAAGGACTTTACGAAATGGGTGAATGTTTTAGGAAGACTAAGGACTTGTGAAAACATTATGTTCAGCATTGTGCCAGGCAAAAGACTCCCTACTTTGTAGGAATAAGCACAGGGCTGGGACTTCGGAGGTCTATTGTCAGGGACTTGTCACTTAAACATTCCTTAATTAGGCCTTCCAGCATTAGGCTATATGCAAATATGGTTAGCTACAGATGGGTAAACTGAGCACAGACAGTTTGAGTGATTTTCCCAAGCAGGGGGGTAGCGACTGGAGGGAGACATGCCCCCCTCCAACATTTTACTATCCTGTTGATGGACAAGGTGGATGAGGTAATATATTTTATTGGAACATCTTCAGCTGGTGAAAAGGACAAGCTTTTGAGCTACATAGGACTCGAAAGCATGTCTCTTTCACCATCAGAAGCTGGTCCAATAAAAGATATTACCTCATCCACCTTGTTTCTCTAATATCCTGGGAATAACACAGCTCCAACAACACTGTAAGTATCCTGTTGATGGTGATTTGTGGCCAATCCTGTTAGCTAACTTGATTCTTCCCAATCATGCCTGAACATGATAAAGTGCTATAATGTAGAAAACCCCCCATGGGGGAACTTGATAGAGCCATTCAAAGTTAAGAGTTTAGTACAAGACCCTGTCCCACTGACCAAAACCAAAAAGGCATGCCATGAAGTTAATGACCAGTAAATGCAGGCCACCTGTGAAACTCCCTGCCACTGGGGACCAGAGTTAATCATCTGGATAATTTTCTGTCTGGTAATGATATTTTTAGGTTTGCATGTTAAGCTTAGTCAGAGCTCATGCATTAGACTGTAAGCTGATTGCAGCAGCGGACAGGGGAGAATTTCCATCTGTGCTGACACTACCATCAAATTCTGTACAGCACTGCAAAACCGACTATGTGCACAATGGAGCGTTTCCTTTTCAGTGTCAAGTTTAAAATTGTGATGGAGGCAAGAAAGTGGATTTGATGGACTAATGGTGTGATCCAGCAATCCTCCTGGTAGTGCTATTCCTGGCTTTTAAATAGTTTTCTTGTACTCCACAGGGTCCAGGGAAAGCTGGCACTGAGCATGCCCTCGACTGTGGTTCTGGGATTGGACGGGTCACTAAGCACGTCCTCTTGCCAGTTTTCAAGAGCGTGGAACTGGTGGATATGATGGAGAATTTCCTGGCTGAGGCCCAGAACTATTTACGTGGCAAGAAGGACAGAGTAAAGATGTACTATTGCTACAGCCTCCAGGAATTCACTCCAGCCCCCCAAAAATATGATGTAATCTGGATACAGTGGGTTTCAGGTTAGCTCACCATTAATTTATATATATATAATTAACCATATATTGCATTAAAAGACATAGTCAAATAATGTTGAGATTGCAAAGTCAGGTACTAGGAAATGCCTGAATTAAGGTTGCCCATGCTTGGGCACTGGCAGAGATCTGGCATTGAGAATATAGGAGATACAGTTTCTTGTTTTCAGTTCTAATGCGTCATAGCAGTCTCAAGATGCCAGGAGTAGCAACTGCAGGAAAATACTGCTACACCCTTGCAGCCCTGTAAAAGGAGTATGCTCAGTTACTGTGGGTATGGCGTACTGTAGTCTGGTCATCATGTTTATTATGGTGGTGCTAAGGAAAATGGAGCTCCATTATGCTAAGTACTGTACAAACACAGTGCGTTAGACAGTTTCTGCCCTGAAGGGCTTACAATCAAAATATACCAGACAGACACAGGGTCAAGGAAGGGATAGAACACTCCAGCAGAGTGAACAATGGGATGGTAGAAAATGTCATGTTAGTTCCACAACCTTTTTTTTGTGTGGTGGGTTTACTTAAGAGGTGGATCAGCTGAGAGGAGTGAGTGGGACAGGTGGGGTGGAGATGGCAAGAGAGTCTGTCGTGGAGTGAAGCCGAGTAGAAGAGACTGAGGCAGAAGGATCAGCAAATTGGAGCAGGGCAGAGAAAGTCACAACTTTTTAGTTTTGACTGCAATGTCCATATGTCCCTCCTGTGGCTGCTTCTGTTCCTATAACAGGAGCTGCCTGAGGATGGGGCAGGCTTGGTGAAGACGGATTCTGCAGAGAATTCAGCTGCCAAATTTCACATTCCTGATATTACGCTAGGTCCTTCTCAAGCACCCTTGCAAGGAAGGAAGGTGCCCCGCAGACACCTGGCCTCAGTTTCTCTCCTAACTAGGGTGACCAGATGTCCTGATTTCACAGGGACAGTCCCGATATTTATTTGGGGCTCTCTCTTATGTAGGCACCTATTACCTCCCACCCCTGCCCCAGTTTTTCCACACATGCTATCTGATCACCCTACTCCCAACACTCCTCCAACACTGTCTTGGGCTGAGGACACCCTTGTCATGGAGTAATTTATCATTAAACATGTCTCAAAGGCATATAGCAAAATCCCATATTGTAACTCCAAATACCTCTGGCTCTGCAGCCTTTTGTATTTCACTTTTCCCTTGTATCTCACTTCTCCCTTCAAGGGGAGGGGTCCTGGGATTGTCCCTATCATCCCATAATGGAGTTCAAAGACTCAAACAAAGCAACAATGCAAACAGCCACCCATCCTGGGGTTAAGGAAGGTCTCACCCTGTCTGGGTTCTTTCCTTGCTCTGTGTATGGGACTGAAACCACAGGGCCCTCTAGGCCTTCCTTCACCCCAGCACTCACAGAGATTGGCAGGTAAAGTCCTCAGTTCTGCTCTGCAGGCCCTTGCCTTCCTTCAGCCTCTGTTCTCTCCCAGTTCCCTGCCCCTTACAGAGGACAGTTGCCACAGGAGCACTCCCTCAGGCTTCCTGGGGCTCTAGAGTTCCCATCACCCAGGAGTCCCTACTTCTGGCCTGTCTCTCTCTCCTTCCTAGCTCTCAAGCTTCCTTATATTTCTTCTGAGCCCCAGGTGATACCCTGCCCTCTGATCAGCCCTAGCCAGGGGACATCTATTCAGTCACATGACTGAGGCCTTCGCCCTTAAAGGGGCTCATGCTATAGTATGAATTCTATTAAAGGGATCAGTTCACTTGGTGATATAGTCAAGTGCATAGCTGCCTTCCTACTAGTTAAGCTGAGTTTGATTCCTGGCCAATGCAGCAGTGTGGCTTTACCAAGAGTCATAGTGGATTCTCTATCGCTGACCATTTTTACATCAAGACTGGGTGTTTTTCTAATGGATCTGCTCTAGGAATTATTTTGGGGAAGGTCTCTGGCCTGTTTTATACAGAAAGTCAGACTGGGTTATCAAAATGGCCCCTTGTGGCTTTGGAATCTCTATGAAAAACCCTGTGACTCTGATTCACAGCATGAGGGCACTAGAGATTTGTAACTAAACATTTTTAAACATGGGAAAAAACACCAGATTTTCCCCTAAACTTGGTTTTGGAAATGGCTTAACCATTTTTGCAGAAACGTAAAAAAAAAAGAAAAAAGTTCACTCTGAGACAGACACATGACATGGAATATTTTAACCCAAATGGTTAAGTTTGGCAAAGTTAGAAGCAACTGAAAACAGGGTCTTATAATGGAAACTCTTAGGCTAGCTTAGGTATAGATGGCTCTATCAACTGTACCTATAGCACAAGTGACGGTGTTGTTATCTTATCTGCAAATGCTGTGGAGTGAATTGTGCTTGCCAGGAAAAGAGGCTGTGGCAACAGGCTTCTCAAATACCTGCTGTGCGTGAAATAAAGAGGCAGTATGGTTGTCGAAGTCTTTGGATTGTCCAGCTTTAAGTGCCCCTGCTGGCAGCTGAGTGCAACAAGAAAATGGCAAATTCAAGGGTGTGCTTAGCTGCTTAGGGCCAAAACAAAAGCACAAGCCTGGGACATTAACATGCTAACTACCATGTCCCAAATCTGAGCAAAGTTAAGAAATTAAAGCTGTAAAGAGAACAAGGTGGCTCATGGGGCAGGGAATCTAGATCCACTTCATTCTAAATAGGAACATGGCAAGACTGTGAGCCTGTTAATGAGAAGTTTTGCTAAATGAAACACGTTTACTCACATTGATTCATGTTTATAGAATGGGAAGTGACCTGTTTCAGATCATCTCATAGACTTGATGGTTGGGTGATTTCAGTGCATTTGGTGCATCCTCGCATGTGAACAATTAACTCTTTAAAAACACCTGCAATGGCATGTCAACCCAATGGCCTGCTCCCAAGACACAACATCTGAGAGGCTAAGGCCTAGTCTACCCTAGAAAAGGTTTGGTGGCATTGCTATACCAAACCTTCCTAGTGTAGGTGCAGCTTGTACCAGCAAAAGAGTGCTGGTATAAGGAAGAAAACCCAGTGTCCAAAGAGTCCCAATCTCCTGCTCTTACCCTGAGAAACAATTCTTTTAGTTACTTTGCCTCAAATAAGTGGAGTATAAATAGGCCGATGAAACCAAGCCCCAGCTGAGATGAGGCCAATCAGATGGCAGTGGAATGGTGAAGCACAACCAATTTCTGTCTCTTCACCTGTAGGATGCCTGACGGATAAAGATCTCCTGGAGTTTCTTATACGGTGTCAAAATGGCTTGAAGGATAATGGCGTTGTCATTCTCAAAGACAACGTGGCCCGGGAAGGCTGTATCCTGGACCTGTTGGACAGCAGCGTGATCCGAGACCTGAGCATCCTCCGGAGCCTCGTTGAGAAAAGCGGCTTCACCATCCTACAGCAGGAGAGGCAGGAGGGCTTCCCTGAGCAGTGTGTCCCCGTCTGGATGTTGGCCATGCAGAAGGACCCTAGCCTACCCTGACAAGGGGGATGTGTGGATGTGAAGCCCCTGAAACATGACTGATGCTCAGGACTTGCGATGAGGGGAAGCAGAGAAAATGTCTGCTAAAATGCCACTAGTAGGGTAGCTTTACTACTACAGTTACAGGGCTCTGCCCCCCCCAAAATGATCATGAGAATAACTGCACCCGAGCCAGTGCATGCTGGGAACTATATTGCTCCCAAAACGAGGCTAACTCATCTTCACATCTTCTACTAATAGGCCTCCTCTCTGTGAGATTTCTATTTTGTTAAAGGGATAAAACTCATCTGAAAGAAAATAATTAGGCTAAAGATTTTCAAAGTGACTTGAAAGTCTCAGATTTTGGGTTCCCCATTTGAGATGCCATAACAAAGCCGGGTTTTTTTAGAGGATGAATGCTCAGCTCTTCCTGGAAATCAGGGCCCCCTAAGAAGATTCAAGTTGGACATACAAATCACTTCTCTTCTGAAAATCTCGGCTGAACTCCATATCTGTGTGGCTAATAATACCTTAGATTATTGGAACTGAAAATGTCAGGAGTGTCTAATCTATTTACTGTCAGTTATGCTGTTTGCTTGTTTATTTATTTATTTTCGCATTCACTCAGTTTGGACAGTGAAACTAATCTGGTCAATTTCATATTTTTAAGTCATTTTCACTTCCTTCTTCCCTTAATCCTAGAAGGATGTTTCTGGGGAAAGGGTCAATGACAAAGATCTATATTGTAAAAAACTGTTTGCATTGAAAACTTTGCAAAATTATTTCTACGTGTATTAAGTTGCAGATAACATTTGTTCTAAAACCAAAAGCTACATTCACAGCAGAAACTGCTTGGGAGAGTCCCCTCATGATCCATACTACCAGGAGGTCCTTTCTTTCCCACTGTTGTGGGTTTCACTGAGAGGCTGGCAGGCCTAGTGGACAGGTCGTGACCTGTCAATTTCATGGTGCCCCCAAAGTTCACCCACATGGGGCTGGTATGTAGGGGTACCCAGCCCACCATCTCCATCAGGTCCCAGCCCAAGGCTCATGGGGCAGAGGTGTGGAACGTGTCAGTCACCTCTTTCTGGTGCACCTGACTAGTCTCCCTTGGGCTGCTCCTATCTCCCTGTTCTCTGTTTGGTTTGGTGTGTAGGCACAGCCCACTTTCTCCCCAGCGGGGGTTCCCAGTCAGTGAACTAAGCACTCCACAGCTCTCTTGGTAGTGTCCACTTATTCTCCCTCTGCAGAGAGTGGGGGAAGCTTCTACTCTCCTGGTTGAGTCTAAGCCACAGTCCAGTCCCTCTCCCATGAATCGCTTTGTCCCTAGAAGCTGCAAATTTGCTTCCTTCCTTTGAATAGCCACCCTGCTTGACTATCCAAGTCCCCTTTTGAGCAGGGACAGGCTCCACCTGTCATCCAGGGAATTAGCTCTTCCAGTTCGGGAGCACCTTCTGCAGGCCAGTGTCCCACCGTCCGCTGGCCCTGTGTCCCTCCCTGGACCACAGTGCCCTTTACCTGGGGTGCTGTCCCCAGGCAGTACCCTCATAGTCTAACTCTGGGTCTCCCCTCCCTGGGGAACCCCCAACCCTTTGAGCCCCACCTTGCCTTAGTCTAAGCTCCTTCCAGTCATTATCAAACCCCACTCCCTGAGGCAGACTGCAGTGTAACAGCCACTCACCATAGGCAAGGAGGGTTGGCCTGCTGCCTCTGCCTACCCATGGGCTGCCCCCTGCAACCCAGAACCCCTTTTAGGACTCAGATTAGGCCCTGAAGCCTGGGGAGTTGCCAGCCTGGAGCTCCCCAGCTCCTGTAGCCTTTCCTCCCAGCCCTGCTCCACTCCAGGTACTTTCTTAAGCTTCCCCAGAAGTCAGGCCAGTCTGCCTCCACAGCTAGAGGAGGAGACTCTCTCAGCACCAAACTCTGGGCCCTTTTATCAGGGCCAGTTGAGCCTTAATTGACCCAGTCACACTTGTGGCTGCTCCGCCCCAGCTGCTTTCACTTGCAGCCCTCTGCTGGGCTGCCTTTCCCCAGCCACAACCCTTTGCAGGGCTATTTTAACCTCATTTCTGCTGGAGTGGGGGCAGCCACTCCACTACACACCCATATTCAAAACAAGTCTGACATGATATGCAGGGCTAATGGCATTTCAAGGGGTGTTAACAGTGAGACTATGGGATGATACTAATACAATATTGAATTAATTAACTGTACTAAGCTACAGAGAATGTTACTTTAACCCTAAGGCATCTATGATTTATATTTCTACAGCTTGGGTTTGACATTATTAGTAATTATATATCCCCTCTCCTCTGTGCTAGCCAAAGATTAGACACATAACAGCTTCTTGTTTCACTTACACATGCACAAGGAGAGCTGTGTGGAGGACAGAAATTCCAGTTCATGAAGGATTTCGAATTTTCAAAATCTGGCTCCATTACGAATCGCAGTGAAAACTGAACATTTCAAAATTCTCCATAAAAGAAAATTCCTGGGGAAAAAAATTGGTTCAGGTTGATCGAAGCATTTCGTTTTGACAAAACATTTTGTTTTGATTTTGACTTTTATTATAATTTAATAGTAAATATAAAAATTTCAAAGTGCAAAGTCATTTCAAAATGAAAAATCAAAATTTTTGTTTACCTGGTTTTCTTCCAAAATGAAATTCCAGCAAAATCAGCTTGATTTCATGAAGCATTTCAATTTTCATGGCACCGCATTGTCCGACAGACTTTGGGGTCTCTGTCAAATATTAGCAGGAGAGTCAGATTAACCCCATATAGTGCTTTGAAGCCAGTGGGTCTAGCAAGACTCTTTTGGGGGTGTATCCGTTCAGTTGTATTTTTTAAGAGAAAGCATCTCCTGTCATTCTACCATAATAAACCCCCAGATCTTACTTAATTGCATAACTCAGCAGTTCTAGAAATATGATCACCTTTGTGTGTGAACTCATCTGTTTGTACAAGATGGCTTCTTACACCAGTCCTTAAGCTGTAATTAAGCAACTACAGTTTAAGGACTGATGCCCTTCTGCTATATATGCCCTTCTGCTATTTCTGGCATTAAGGGACACACAGCCCTGGTGTGTTTTTGTTGCCGGGAGCTTGGGTCAAGTGCGTGGGGGGCTCCCCACTCTGTTATCTCCCCACCTCCATACGGGGTTCTTGTTAAGCCTAAAATCCCTGGTTTCAAATCCTCTGTGGACTACCCTCAGATCTTCCTGGTGAATGATCCTCACAACTCATGCTTATATTGCCTTGGAGACTCTCATATTCCCTCCAAGTGCGATGTTTGCTGTTTGTTTCTACCTCGAACCTGGCACTGCTGAGAGTTCTGGCTCTAAAGACACCTAATGGAGCAGCTGATGAGGCCCCAGTCTGACTGTGGACTGTCTGACCCCCTCTCTGTCAGCAGGAGGTACCTAGCAATGCTCTTCCTGACCAGAAGCTCTTGAGCGCCAACTGTCAGAGACCAGGCTTAAGGACTAAAGAGGAAGGTAAAAACAAAAACACCTGTAAGAAATGGGAGACATCTTCTTCCAAGGCCTCTTTCCACCTTCTAAATCAGGTGACACTTTGCACCCTGGACTGGGTGTATCAGGAGCAAAGGAGGAGTGTGGTTCCAAATCACCCATACTGAGGGCCAAGAGCACCTGAAAGAATCAGTTCTGGAAGGGGAGGGGCAGGCCCATCCCAGCAAAAAGGAAAAGAGAGCAATCACCGGCAGCATCCACGGTACTGCAATGCAGCGGGAAGGAGGACTCAGCGGTACCGACATTCACTGTCTGATCAAAACTGGCACCGTTGGCTCCACCAAAGCGGCAGAAGTCCCACCCGCTCTCCACCAGCTAGACCTGGGTACACTGCCCTGAATAGCCTGACTCTTTATTTGGAGTCTCTGAGAGTCAAGGAACAAGTGATTCCTAGTGAGATACCCACACGGTCGGTGCACCATTCACCAGTGCCACCCACCAGCTAAGGTATCACAAGGCATACGGCACCAGCAGCTCCACCAGTGAAATCCAAAGAGTTCTACTCCAGTGAGCTGGCGGTTGGGACTAGGCCTCCTCTGCCTGTTCTGAGGTGTGACATGAGCCCCAACAGGGGTTCCAGCACCCTACTGTAATGTGCCCTCCCACAGGGCACATTACAGGGTTGGCGACCAATGGTACACTCCCCCTTGGCACCACCTCCTTACCCTTATGATCCCATTCACAGGCCCTATTGTGGTTCTTGGGATCCTTCAGAGGATGTGAAGCAGAGAGGAAGGAGGACAGGTAATGGAATACCCATAGGGACTACACTTGTCAAAGAATCCCAGTTTCTGGAGGTAAGTATCCTTTCTATGTGTTTCACCTGAGTCCTGAAAGTGGGAGAGGGAGCACCAGTCAAGTGATAATAACATCAGTTGTCAATAAAAGAAGAAAAGAAGCCTTAATAATAAGTGCAAATCAATTGTGTTTTCCCTGATTCTTCTAGGGACAGACACCGTGCTGGAATCCCCAATGCACTACGTATCTGTGCAACATGTTTCTGAATGGTTGGGATTTATGCATCTGTGGGAGAGCCATTTTGTAGAAGTAAAAAAGAAAACAATTAAATGTCATTCTAAGCTAATGTGTGTTGTCATTGTGCAGCAGGGATAGTCAATTACTTTTTGTCAAGGTCCAAATTTCTTGGTCGAGGTATAATCAAAGTCCAGATGCCAGAGAATAATAATAAAAAAAACCCTATAATAATAATAAGTAAGTAAAAAGATTTCAGGGTCTGTTCAAAAGTTTCTGGCAGTCTGAACTTGATCTGTTTTAAGAACAGAAGCCCTGTTAGTCTGTATCCGTAATGAAAACAAAGAATACTTGTAGCACCTTAGGGACTAACCAGTTTATTTCATCATAAGCTTTCGTGGGCTATAGCCCACCTCATCGGATGCATAGAATGGAACAAACAGAAGTAAGATGCATTTATACACACAGAAAGCAAAAAAAAAAAGATTGTAAATTACCATACCAATTCTAAGAGGCTGTTAAATGTGGATGGGCCATTATCAGCAGGACAAAAAAAACCTTTTGTAGTGAAAATTTACACTGTTTCTTATCTATGTCTGACAGTTGATTAGAATCTGTAAAAGAGACTAAACTAGGAAAATGCAATCAATTAGTATAATGACAAAGCCACTCGCAGTCCCTGTTTAATCCTTGGTTGAAAGTGTCCAATTTGAAAATTAATTCCAATTCATCAACTTCTCGTTGGAGTCTGTTTTGGAAGTTTTTCTGTTTTAAAATTAACACCTTTAAGTCTTTAATAGAATGGCCAGTGAGATTGAAGTGTTCTCCTACTGGTTTTTGAATGTTATGATTCCTGATGTCAGATTTGTGTCCATTTATTCTTTTGC
>ML677390.1:4514626-4571753 GCA_007922305.1 Dermatemys mawii | reverse complement strand
GCAAAAGAATAAATGGACACAAATCTGACATCAGGAATCATAACATTCAAAAACCAGTAGGAGAACACTTCAATCTCACTGGCCATTCTATTAAAGACTTAAAGGTGTTAATTTTAAAACAGAAAAACTTCCAAAACAGACTCCAACGAGAAGTTGATGAATTGGAATTAATTTTCAAATTGGACACTTTCAACCAAGGATTAAACAGGGACTGCGAGTGGCTTTGTCATTATACTAATTGATTGCATTTTCCTAGTTTAGTCTCTTTTACAGATTCTAATCAACTGTCAGACATAGATAAGAAACAGTGTAAATTTTCACTACAAAAGGTTTTTTTCTCCTGCTGATAATGGCCCATCCACATTTAACTAGCCTCTTAGAATTGGTATGGTAATTTACAACCTTTTTTTTTTGCTTTCTGTGTGTATAAATGCATCTTACTTCTGTTTGTTCCATTCTATGCATCCGATGAAGCGGGCTATACAGCCCACGAAAGCTTATGCTGAAATAAACTGGTTAGTCTCTAAGGTGTTACAAGTATTCTTTGAATTTGATCTATGGTCCATCTGTCGACTACCCCTGCTGTGTATTGTACAACAGCTGCTAAGGGGTGGATGCATGTCAATATTTGGGGAACTAATTCCTAGGTATAGAAATATAATTTGTAAATTGCTTTGGGATGAAAGGTACAGTATAAAGTGTTAGAGGGCTTTCCCTTCACCCTCTCCTCTGGTTTTTGTCATGCAGACAGAAAGCAGAAGACCAGAAGTCTGAAGTGCAGGCAAATCGATGTTATCAGGGTTAGTTCCAAACAAGCATATTCACAGCTCGAAACACCAGTAGAATCTGTTTCCCAGTGTTCCATTCCCAGCTCTGAAACCATGTCCCCATTCCCAGCTCTACTGTTGCAGAGCCTTGCCTATGTCCTCGTTCTCATTTACCATTTTTCCTATTCCCAACTCCTCCTTCTTAGCAGGCCCAAACATACCTGCAATGCAAGTCCACAGTCCCCCGGCTCTTCCTTACAATTTAAGGTCATGTTCCATTTTAGGTCTGAGGTCTTCATCCCACCACTTTTATACTCCATGGGAGAGGGAAGGAGCGAGGTTGTGCTGCAGTCAGGGACAGGCATTTATTTGGTCTTTTAATGTTTTATACCTCCCCACCCAAGCCCCTTTGCCCCTACCGACTGGTTGCTTGACTTTGCCTTGAGATAGGGATTGAGGCAATCTTAAAGTGTGCTCTTGAGTAACACTTTAACTGCTCTTATCTGTTCCCATAATACTAACAAATCCAGCGGACTAGGCAGAAGCAACATCACAGTGTCTTTGTCCTTTGTTTACACGTTTTAGTACAAGAGCATCAAAAAGTCAAACTTAACATTCTGTCCCAGGCTAACAAAAAGACCTATATACTATCATAAAGCAAGACATCATTATCTGTGAAATACATGTCTTTTTGGTAAAAAATGTCTTTTGTGTGTTTTGATCTTGATTTTTCTCTGAATTTCCAAAATATACCCACACAAACACACCCACTTCCAGATCTTCATAGAGATGTATTTTCCCAGTTAATCGAAATGACCAAATCTTAATGTCATAGAAAAGGGCACATTCTGTGATTCTCACATCCTCAGAAATTCATGTGTCATGGTTGTTTTGCTTCCACAGTAAAATATTAAGGACTCTCTGGTGACGTAATGAACCACAAGTATCAATAACATTTTACTTTCCTTCTTTTCTAAGGTGTATTTTAATTAAAGTGGCCAGCTAATGAGTGCCACTCTCTAGGGGTATGTCTTCACTACCCATCGGATTGGCAGGTAGTGATCGATCTATTGGCGATCAATTTATCGTGTCTCATCAAGACACGATAAATCGATCGCCAAAGGCACTCCCGTCAACTCCGAAACTCCAGCTCGCCAAAAGGTGCAAGCTGGACTCGACGGGGGAGCCTGCTGCTGCCGTGAGGACGGCAGGTAAGTCCGCCTCAGTTATTCACATAGCTGAAGTTGCATATCTTAGGTCGACCCCCGGCAGTGTAGACCAAGCCTAGGGTTCCTAAAAAATCTTAATGATTTTGGGACAGAGAACATCTCTTTGTCAGAAGTTTGCACAACACCTAGCACTAGTCTCTTGGCTCTATCACACCAATAATAATTAATAATGAATAGTACCTTAATTTAAAATTGCAACAGATCTTGTTTGGATAACCCTGTATGCAAGGTCAATTGCTCTTCTGTGTTCAAAGGCTGATTCACAAACTCATTTAAGCACTAACTTTGGGTATATCTCTACTACCCACTGGATCGGTGGGCAGCGATCGATCCAGCAGGGGTTGATTTATCACGTCTAGTCAAGACACGATAAATCGACCCCCAAGTGCTCTCACATCGACTTCTGTACTCCACTGCAGCGAGAGGTGCAGGCGGGGTTGACGCGGGAGCAGCAGCCGCAGACACCGCAGTGAAGACACCGCGGTGAGTAGATCTAAGTACGCTGACTTCAGCTACGTTATTCACATAGCTGAAGTTGCATAACTTAGATTGATCTCCCCCTCCTAGTGTAGACCAGGCCTCGGTTACTCTTTCTCAACTCCTGTATTACTTAAGTTCTAAAACATTCATCTAGTGGTGTCATTGGCTTCACTGGGACTTTGAATCTTGTTTGCTTGATACGCATTTAGGGCTAGATACTGCTCCACTGAAGTCAAGGAGAATTTTGTCCAGAAGCAAGCCTTAGACATAAATTCAGAAAAAGCATTTCTACTCACGCCCATGCTGAACAAGGTATTCCTTGTGAATAATTCATTAAACAGGTTTAGCCTCTTTTCAGGCTCATGAACCAGCCTCAAAAAAAGCTTAAGTTTCCTCAGTTTTATTCATTATTAAAAAGAATTTGCTACAGAATTTATGTGGATAATTCTTTGATGGTGGTGGGGACTTGACTTGATATTGGAAATTCAAAATCTGAAATGGATGTGGATTAGTTTGGAATGGATATTTGTGTACAGTATCACATGATATTCCTTCTATTTCTTGACTGAATAAGCATGAAGCTTAGAATGAAGTGTTCTAAGCAAATATTCACATTTACGACATCAAAATCTGCTTTCTGTTAATATTCCCTAATGACATTTTTGGTCCACTCCTGCCAGTATATTCATTTGCTAGAATACAAAGAGAAAGGAAACACAAAAGCGGTATGTTTGAAGCTGAGGCAAATTCCATTTTGTTATTTAAGTGAATATTCCTGGCAAAAGTTTAAATGATCATCCACCTCTAATTATTAAAAAACCCAAACAAAATAAAACCTTATAAAATAAAACATTCCCCTATATACAGGCATGTCGCGTCTTGCGCGAGGGTTCCGTTCCGCGGTTACCGCGTAAAGCGGAACCTGCGTATAGCCAGAACCCATTCACTTCAATGGTGGGTGAAATTGCGCCCCTGACAGGAAGTTTAAAAAAAAATTCCCTTTTCTTTTTTTCTTTTGCGGACCGCGGGAAGCTGAAATCGTGTATATTAAATACGCCTAAGACGCAACATGCCTGTACCTGATTCTCACCTTGGACCGAGGCTGCTCAGAAGTTGTTAAAGTAACTAAAACACAGGAAGGGAAACCAGTGCGTGAAAATGGCTGTTCTTTTAATTTTCAATGGAAATAAAAGTAATTATTTAGTCAATGCTTAATTTGTGCTGGGGTTTGCCAGGGCTAAGCCCTGGCATCTCTAGGCTTGGCAGTTCGTAGCCCCGGCACCTCTGGGCTTGCTGCATCCCTTATGAATGGAAAAAAAAATGTTTGAGCTTTCACACCTCTTTCTTTACCAATTAAGCATTGAAAAAAATTGCTTGAGCTTTCACACCATTTTCATTACAAATTAAGCATTGACACTAGCATTGAAAGATTACCAGTAAGAAGTACTAAAAAGCCCAGATCTGACTAAAGTGCACCATGTACTAGACATGCTCAGCACATGGACAGTGCTCAATAAATAAATAATTAACACTGCTCTGTTCCTTATAAGTTCTTGACCTGCCCTCCTCATTGTACTATAAGCACCTTCTAGTTGTACATTAACTGGTGTGAGTAGTATCTTGCCCCTAGTAAATGTCAAAATGTGAGTGGGGGATAATAGATTGATCTAGAGAGAAAGTAAAGATGACTTCACCGGAAGTGGTATCACTGGCTACATCACAGGAAATGACGATGACATGGAAGTGATGATGTCACCAGACGTGCTGTTATGATCCCAACTCCGTCCTTCTGGGATCTGGCCCTACCAGCCTTTGACTCCCAATAGGAAGGCCCACCTTAGGAAAACCAACAGAATTTGTTGTTTGGCCCAGAACCTGTAACTCAATCCCCAATAAATAGTGCAACCATGAAAAACAATAAAGAAACAACTAAAAGCATGAAAAAAATGTAAAATGTAAAAACAAAGATATGTGCAAAGATACTTGTTAAAGAAAACAGTAGATGTTTTGTACATCTAAGTGGTAACTAAAAACACTCCAATATGGTTTCCCACATGAATATTTGGACACGGGCTTGACCCACACCCCTATGACCTCTCCAAAGGTCACTTTTCCTAGGGAGGTAAACAATGGGATTTGGTAGCTGACCCAGAACCCTTGAATCAGTGATTGGTAAGTAGTGCCACCTCTAAAAATGGTAAAGAAACATAGCGAAAAACATGAGAAAAGCTGAACTATAAAAAGGTGTTTTAAAATACTTGCAAGCTCATAAAGTTCATCCTAATCCTTAATAGTTAAGCATTATTTTAAACTCTGAAGCATTAGGTTGTATAATTTTCTTGTTAGCCTTAACTATTTTAACTCTGGATATTTTTGTTCTCCATTTTTGTTATCCAGTCCTTCTTAGAATCTTGTTAAGTCTTGGCCTGAATGATGTCTTGTGACAGTGAGTTCCACTGTCCAATTACACATTGTGAGAATATTTCTTTGAACCTAGTCATTATCTTAAAGTAGTCCATCGTCAGACCACCAGCTAAGGCACTGATCCTGCAGCTCCCTTAACGTGGGAGGACTACCACACGTCTTGGTGGTCCCCTTGATTTCAGTGGGACTGCTCATGTGCTCCAACTTCCTCACATGCTTAAAAGTGTTTGCTTGATTGGGGCCGGAGCTCTCAGAACCTTGCAAGATCAAACCTTCATTCACTAACTCAGAAATGCACCCCACAAGCAATCAAAGGTGCAATCAAGCAATCATCCGACCAGCTCTAGCAGCCAACAAACCACTCAAGTAATCAGAGTCAAAATGCCTTAAAATTCACTTCTAAAGCACTTGGCAATGACTAGGTATTAGGTGAACTGTGATTACAGCTTATTATATCAAATATGACACTCTTTTTTCATTTGCTTATCTCCACCTGCTTTGTCCCATATGTTAAGACTGTAAGTTCTTCAGGGACAATGAGTAGACTGTCTTTTTATTATATGTCTGTAGAGTGTCTAGTACAGTGGGTCTCTAGGCACTACTGTAATACAACTAATAAGCAATAAAACAACTGTTACTATTGTTATGATTGTTCCAAAAACAATCCAGCTGCACAGCCCCAGGGAACATTACAATCAGAGCTAGTCAAAACTCAGCATTTCGGGTCTGCTGAAAGATTTGACATTTTGTAATTCCCTTGCATCTCTATTGAGAATGAAAAGTCTGAAATTTGGAAGCCTTGATATGACTGTAGCAAAATGTTTCATTATGACTTTATCATTTCAACTTTTATATTAATATAACACAATATAATAAATTCAACTGTTTTATATTATATTATACTATAAAATAATTGACTTACTATTATATTTGTTCTAATAATATAAACAGTTGACTTATGATTTTATCTTTCCAACTATATAATATAATTTCCCACTGTAAATTTTGACAAAATGTTGCCTTTCACTCCAACCAACATTTCCCAACAGAAAACTGTGCTGTTGGAAAATAATTGACCAACTGTATTTACAATCATTTTAGCAGTATTAGTTGTGAACGCTACCCAGAAATACTATGTTATCATACAGGTGTCAAAGCCACTTAAGGGATTTGGATGCCAAATTCTCATTAGAAATTAACATCTTGGTCCTTGGATATTACACTAATAGGAACAATATAGTATAATTAATACAAATACCATTACGGAGAGGTTTGCAACATATCCTGAATGCTTTTGTGTCACCATCTCCACTTTTCCACTTCCTTAATCCAGCTTTCTTGGAGCATTTTCCATGGCATGTCCATCAGTCAGGCTGTCCAGATGAACTTGACTGTTTTATGTGATTAAAACCAGTTATATTACTTCCCATTTCTGCTCTCTCCCTTTGATACTTCTGCAATCATGCCAAGGAAAGACCTCCTCCGTTTGCCAGCACTGATTTGTTCTTCACTGGAATGTGGTGATGCCCAAGAAGGAAAACAGATCACCTCTGATTTTAAGAGGAAGTAATTCTGTTTATCTGAGATCAATAACAACACGCTGTATTTCAACTTGCAGGGTAATACTGTCCCTTTAAACTGATGTCAAGTGGGTACTCTAAAACCCTTGGACCAAAAAGGTCATACTACTCTAATAATAATCAATAACAACCCTTAGTACTTGTAGAGTACTTTACATCTACAGGGAAGGGCTAGAGTTGAGCATTGGTCTGCTAAATTCAGGGTTGTGAGTTCAATCGTTGTGGGCGGGGGCATTTAGGGACATGGACAAAAACCTGTTGGATGATTTAATTGGGAGTTGGTGCTGCTTTCAGCAGGGGGCTGGACTAGACGATCTCCTGAGGTCCCTTCCAACCCTGATATTCTATGATTCCATCTTGAAGCACTTCACAAGAGTGGTTATTATTGCCACTTTGAATGGTGAAACTGAGGCACACAAGTTCATGGAACCATTTTAAACTTGGGATTAAATTTAGATTTCATTTCAGCACCTCTGCAAATTAGGTTACTTATTTAGTAAAGCTGGTGAAAGAAATATGAGGAGAAATATGCAAAAAAATATTGGAAATGTTATTTCTCATACGTCTCCAATACTTTTTTATGACAACCCTATTGCCAGACCAGATGTCACGCCCCTTGAAGATGCAGCTAGCCCTCTGTGTGCCATCAGTTAGTGCATGATCCCCCAAGTATGGAACTGCCTACGGCCTCCATCGAGGTTGTGATCGCCAATCCAACTGTAATGGATCTAAGTGGCTTGAAAGTGCCAGTAGCTATTAAAAAGAGGTAGAGGCGTCCCCTCGCTATGACCCAGGCACTCACCCATTGTGGAGTTGTACAGCTGGGAGGAGGAGAATTCCTGCACAGGACATCTGCAGGCTGACCTCACCAATACAGGGGAAATGCTGCGGGTGGGGCTGGAGCACACGCTGCTAAGTGGATTCTGAGCAGCTCCAAGCTGAAGTGCTGCCCATAGACTTCCCTGGCAGGGATAACATAACTTAGAGCAACCCCCAAACTGCATAAGTTACTCTTTGTCCCCTCACCATCCCAGAATACTGAGGGTAGAAAGGTGGCTTAAAGATAGTTGCCCTGTTCCCACTGGGCTGCAGCTAAGTATTCACAATCTTGCCTAGCATCAATGTGTCCCACCCTTTGCCTGATCCACAGAGGCTGTGAGTATGCTGCAGCCCGAAGGTACCAATGTTTAGCTCAAGCTATACAGGCTCAGGCTTGGTGCTCTAGAGGTCCCCAGTATCATCACAAATCTATATTGTCCCTAGAGTATCTTCCCCTAAACAGGAGGACCACTGGCTCCTGCTCACCTGGGACCAGGTAAAGTAGAAAAGGAATCTATTTGGTGTACAGCTCCCGCAGACACAGGGATTAGTGACTAGTTGGATTTTTCCACGTCTTGTTTTAATTGGCCAGGGGAAACCCCCTGCTGAGCTAACGCAGGGCTACGTGACATGACATTAGGACTGATTGAAATGTGTGCTCAATGAAATATAAATGAGCGGTCCCTCCTGAGATCAGGACGCCCTTGGCAAGCCTCTTAAAAACACAACTCGTAAAATAAACAGACTCCAGCAATTACCTGCCACTCGCTCCATCCCGGCCACCACATCAATGCCACAAAGAGTTAATAAACCTCCCCAACAAAATCGCCACCCCAGTCCCTGCAGCTGAGGCTCCCAGGGCAAGACAAGCTGTCAATAGAGGCAAAGTGATTTAGTAAAACATTAATGTTCCCAGAGGAGTCGTATTTGGGCTGCGTGGGTTTGGCGAGGGAGGCTGCCCGGGTTTGGCGAGGGAGGCTGCCCTGACCAGCTTCCCTGACCCCAGTTGCCAAAGTGAAAACAGAACGTTGAAGAGGCCTCTGTTTTGACAGCGGCTGTAGACTTACCCTCTGCCAATTTCCTTACTACCCACTGTGATGTTCCCCTCTGCTGTTATCTGGACCAGTGATCTGCTTGGCCACTCCAATCCTTGACTCTGGGAGCCAGCATTACCCTGCTCTGCTGTGAAAACCACCACTTCTGGGCCGTTCACACACAGCCTCTGGCATGTAAGCTGCTCACAGCTACTTGCAAGCGAATGACACTAGTCAGTATCTCCGGTCCCAGACACAACCCTAGGAATCTCCATCTTGCAATATCCAGTTATGCCCGCTGGACACGCAAGCTTATATGAGTTTGTCAATATAACAAAGACGTTGATATGTTCCAGGCTTGTTCTCCCAAGGGGAGCCTCTACCACACTTCAAACCAAACACACTGCTTCAGGTAGAATAAATGAACAGATTTATTAACTATAAAGATAGATTCTAAGTGATTATAAGTCAAAGCATAACAAGTCGGATTTGGTCAAATGAAATAAAAGCAAAACACATTCTAAGCTGATCTCTTCAGCCAGGCTCTCCCCTTTGATCAGCGCTTCAGTCGCGTGGTGGTGATGGTTTCTGCAGATACAGGGTGGAAGACAGCGAAAGCATGGCAAATGTCTCTCCCTTTTATCATGTCCTCTCTTCCCTCTTCGCTTTGCCCCCCCCTTCAAAGTCAGGTGAGCATTACCTCATTGCAATTCCAAACTGACCAAAGGAAGGAGAGTGACTTAGAGGGTGACTCATAGGGTGACCCACAGTATTCTTGCCAGCAAGCTAAAGAAGTATGGGCTGGATGAATGGACAATAAGGTGGATAGAAAGCTGGCTAGATGGTCGGGCTCAACGGGTAGTGATCAATGGCTCCATGTCTAGCTGGCAGCCAGTATCAAATGGAGTGCCCAAGGGTCAGCCCTGGGGCTGATTTTGTTCAATATCTTCATTAATGATCTCAAGGATGGCATGGACTGCACCCTCAGCAAGTTTGCAGATGACACTAAACTGAGAGGAGTAGTAGATATGCTGGAGGGTAAGGATAAGATACAGCGGGACCTGGACAAATTAGAGGATTGGGCCAAAAGAAATCTGATGAGATTCAACAAGGACAAATGCAGAGTCCTGCACTTAGGACGGACGAACCCTATGCACTGTTACAGACTAGGGACCAAATGACTAGGCAGCAGTTCTGCAGAAAAGTACCTAAGAGTTACAGTGGACAAGAAGCTGGATATGAGTCAACAGTGTGTCCTTGTTGCCAAAAAGGCTAATGGCATATTGGGTTGTATAAGTAAGGGCATTTCCAGCAGATCAAGGGACATGATCATTCCCCTCTATTCAGCATTGGTGAGGCTTCATCTGGAGTACTGTGTCCAGTTTTGGGCCCCACACTACAAGAAGGATGTGGAAAATTTGGAAAGAGTCCAGCAGAGGGCAACAAAAATGATTAAGGGGCTGGAGAGCATGACTTAGAAGGAGAGGATAAGAGAACTAAGTTTGTTTAGTCTGCAGAAGAGAAGAATGAGGGGGGATTTGATAGCTGCTTTCAACTACCTGAAAGGGAGTTCCAAAGAGGATGGATAGCTATGAGGATACATTTTCAGCCTCATAAGTATACACATGAAATTATAACCTCACTATAACAACAATGTTCAGTACATCATGAGCCTTCCGAAGGCACCAACATGATAAATTTTGCATTGGATATCACACAATCGTTTTATAAAGATAAACATGGATGTTCCCCCCAAGATACAGAGCATCACACTCACCCAGGAATAAGAGATCTGATCGCCGCTTCCTATAGAAATCTCCACGGTGAGGGATGCTGGAGGGGGAAGAATGCCCTAAGGATTCTCTAGATCCCCACTGCAGAGGTGGGGTTTGCTTCCCCCTCAAGCAGAACAGACAGCGGTTTGGCCCCCAGGTCCCCTAGATCGCAGGAGATCTGTAGGAGGCCAGGGTATCTGTGTGGCACCCTTGCTTCTCAGCAGTGATTCCTGGCCCCTCTCTCCTGTTGAGTTCTCTTCTCTGCCCAGTAAGGTGCAAGATCATATGGGCTAGGCTGTTCTGGCACACTCTGGCAACATGCAGGGCTGGATTTCCAATTAGACACATGCCTAGGGGTGCCAGCGTTCTAGGGGCGCCTAAAAATTCAAAGTTTGCTGCTCCTGGGTCCCAGCAGTGGGTGGGACCAGCTGAGGGCCCCACGCAGCCCAGCTGGAGTGCACCTGCCATCAGGGAAAGCGAAACAGCCTGCTGTAGCAGGGGAAGAGCTCAGAGTTGTCTAATGCAGAGGGCCCTCCCAGGCAAGTGGGTCTTCAGGGAACCCAGCCTGGGCAGGCCCCCACTCCTGCTCCAGCCCAGCTGATTGCACTGATCCCAAGGCAGCAGGGCAACCCCTGACCAGCTTTTCACTTTCTGGGCCAGAGACTGATCTCAGGTACCCCTCAGTGCAAATCTGGAGTAATTCTATTGACTTCAGTGAATGGAGTTACCCAGATTTGCACTGGTGTGACTGAGATCATAATCTAGCCCTCTCTTTACCTCTGGGTTCTCCTAGGAAAGTGGATTTTGTCCCATCTCCTCCAGTAGATTGTATTCCCTTTTCCAAGGACATAGAATACTGGCTGCTAAGAGAAATCCGTGCTGTTACTGGCAAGATACAAATCATATTTGAAAAAGTCTTTCACCTGTGTTATAACACTGGAGAGTGTTAAAATGGAAAGCCTTTTAGAGTTCAGATTTACTTTTCCCCTTTGTTTCATTTTTGCACTTCACTCCACTTGGACAGAGAAACTAGAAGGGTCAATTTATAGTCAGTTTTGCTTCCAATCTGTGGTAGTTATATGGCCCTGTGATGGGGTGTGTACTCACACAGGTTAAAAAAAAGTTTGCTAGAGCCGGAGAGCTCAGTTAAGGCACCTGGTTGCACCTGGAGGGTGGGCCAGGCCTAATTAAAGCGGGATCCCAGCGGGAACAAAGCTGGGGGTTAGTATAAAGAGAGCGAGACTGCAGGGAGGAAAGCTACAGGCACTGTCTGAGGCTAGAAAGTAGAGAGACTGGTAAGGGTCAAGGATGAAGCCTAGGGTGAAAGCTGGCCCTGGGATTCTCTTCTGAGTAGAGAAGGGTGGCAAGAGGCCACAAGAGACACAGAGCAGCCACTGGAGTAGACACCAGTGGTGAAGCATCCTAATCAAAGGGCAGGATCAGGACTTTCAGGAAGAGAGCCCTGGAAGGTGTTTGGCAGAGGAACTTAAGAGTCATGATAGGTTAAGCCTTGGGAGGACAGACGTTGGGTTAGATTGTACTTCTGGTCTGAGATTTATTGGGGGATTCCAGGGAACAGCCTGGCCCTGGAAGAAAGGGGAACTTGGAAAGGTGTGGGAGAGGCCTGCTGACAGGCCATGAGGGAAGATGTCCAGGGAAACAGCAGAAAGGAAGCTGATGGAGCAGACCTTGATTGCTGGTTAATGGGTCCCTGGACTGGAACCCGGTCTAGGGAGGCACTGAGTTCTCCACCAGCCACTGGTAAAGTGCCATGAAACCCCGGAGAAGAGGATATGGACTACTGGAAGCCCAGAGAAAACAATATATGGACCACTGGGCCCAGCACTGAGGGCAGCACACCAGGTAGATGATCAGATGTTTGTTTTTGTTGGATATTGTTACCCTGAAAGGGGAGAGACTTCAAAGTGGCGCAGCCAAAGAGCCAAGTTACGAGATGACATGTGACAGCAAGACTGAGAAAAGAGCTGCTATACCATGCCCAGACACTAGAGGCATTTCAGCAGTGATTGCACTCTTGTACAAGCCTTCATCACTATAGTATCTGAGCCCCTTCTGATCCTGAATGGATCCATCCTCATCATATCCCTGTGACGGAGGGCAGTTATCCAAGGTTACCCAAGAAGCTTTTAATGGAAGAGTGGGGCATTGAACCCCTGGATCATGCGTTGGCTGTGGTCTCAGCACCTGGCACGACTGTGTTTGGGTTGCCAACATCACAATAAAAGGTTTAAATCCCCTACCTGGGTTTCACAGAAATTAAAAGAGCAAACAAAGTCCTTGCTCCCAGGAAACCATTTTTATGCAGCATTTTTTGTTGTAACCCTACTGAGAAATGTTGGGCCTAAAGTTACTTGAATGTCTCTTAATGAGGATGGTACACACAATATTGCCACCACTAAGCATTCAAAGAGCAGGAGACAAGTCCAAAAAAAACCAAGACTGGCTTAAAAATCACCAGCTTTTAGAAAATATTTCTGGATTCTTTTTAGCTGACTTCTGGCTTTTGAGCCATTAAGTTTCATGTTTTCAAGCTCTACTCTGCAATCAGGATGGCTAGAAACTTGGTTTTCTCCCC
The DNA here is from genome assembly GCA_007922305.1 of Dermatemys mawii. Lineage (NCBI taxonomy): Eukaryota > Metazoa > Chordata > Testudines > Dermatemydidae > Dermatemys > Dermatemys mawii. Next base: position 4,559,049 of record ML677390.1, on the reverse strand, counting down.
CTTGCCATGAAAGCGAAGATTCTCACACAATCACATGCCTACAGGGGCTGGGGCTTGAAAATTAAACTTCAAATATTGGCAGGCTTGCGATTCAATTGAGAGGGCCGGTAACCCTATATGTGACTGATCCTAACACAGCCATGCAAAGAGTAAGGCGGGGAGGAGAGGAAGGAGGGGTAAACAGGGAAGCACAATCCCAAATGCTCTTTCAGGAAGTGAGGCAGCAGAGCCCTGGCTGGATGGGATATTGCAAGATCCCTGTCACAGCATTGCAGAAGAGACTGACTGGAAGTGTGCTCTTGGGGATAGGGTGTCAGTAGGGACAGTGCTGCCCTCCTTGGGGTATCTCCTCCTCAAGGCTGTGCCTAAAGGCACAACCTAGTCCATTGTGTTTTCATAGGTCTAAGGGATAAGTATTCTTACCCCTCTTATAGGTGGGGAAACAGAGGTACAGAAAGATTACATGGCTTGCCCAACATCACAGAACAAGTCAACAGCAGAAGTGGGGATCGAACACAGAACTCCTGAATCAGTCCTGTGCCTGACAAACTAGACCCTGCTGCTTTCCAGCACCATAGTTTCCTGCCCTCGCAACAAATAGGTTTGTTCTGGGCTCCATTCACTGCAGTGTATACTTTGTCCACCATTCCAGAGAGAACCATGTTAGTGCAAGGAGAATAACCTATAGCAACGGCTCCTCTGGATTCCATCCCGCTAAGGGCTTGCTCCCGTTGGAAGATTGGCCTGTGCTGAGAATGTCTTGGTCTTATAGGACTGGCTCTCCAGCCAGGACTGCAAAGGTGAAAATCCAGCACAAATCCATTCGAGACACCCATGCAGCCTGAGACAGCCATCAGGTAATCTTCACTTTGGTCAGCACCCCTTCCTCAGCATCGAGGGAGCTTGGATTACAGCAGCTACTCACTTAAGGAGAGAGTCTCCAAAGGAAACTTGCTTCTCTGGCATGAAAAGACAGAGGCAAAAGAAATACTTGGCACTGTACAGATTCCTGTGTCTCTTAGGAACCATCTGCATGGGAGCTGGTAGACTGATGGGTACTAGGTTTGAGTGAGCTAGTATGCTAAAAACAGCAGTATAGCTATGGCAGCATGGGCAGCAGGACAGATTCACTGCCCAACTCCGTACCTTGGATCTGGGACAGGATTGTACTAGGCATGGCTAGCCTGCCTGCCACCTTACAGCTAAGATCAATGCGAAGTGTCTGTTCTTGCCAGTTTAATATCTGATATACACTACCACGGCTAAGCTGCTGTTTTCAGCACGCTAGTTCAATCGAAGCTAGTGCATGTACATCTACGCAGGCTGGAAATTACCTTCCCAGCTGTAAGTTTAGACATACCCTTAGGAGCTCAGAGCACTTACCATGCATTGAGACGTATAGAACGCTGCGAGATAAGCAAGTGCTAATCCTGCTTTACAGATGGGGAAATCAAGGATTAGAGAGGTGAGTTGTCTTGCCCAATTTGAGACAGCAAGTCAGTGGTAGAATGGGGAACAGAACCTGGGTCTCTTGGCTCCCAGTCTTCAGGATGGGCTGTAAAACCAGGGTCTTGACTGTAGTCATTAAAGATCTCAGGTGGTTCTCTGGCAGAGTAAAGGTATTAACTTTTGTTTCCTGGCCAAATACCAGTTTGGCTGATTATATTCTTGCCTTTCTAAGTTTCCCCTGCAGTTTCAATGGCAAGTTTTATGCTTTACTTCCTGCAATAGGCTCTGGTGTAAGTGTGCTGTGTTTCATAGCTTCATAGGATCCAATGCCAGAAGGAACCACTGTGAACATCTAGTCTGACCTCCTGGATAATACCAGAGAACTTCCCCTAACACAGATCTTTACAAAAAAAAATTCAATCTTGATTTAAAAATTTTCAGTGATGGAGAATCCACCATGAACTTTGATAAGTTGTTCCAATAGTTAATTATTCTCACTGTTTAAAATGTTGCCTTATTTCCAGTCTGAATTTGTCTAGTTTCAACTTCCAGCCATTGGGTCATGCTATACTTTTCTCTGCTAGATTGAAGAGTTAACTATTAAATATTTGTTCCTCATGTGGGTACTTTTAGACTGTAGTCAACTCAACCTTCTCTTGTTAAGTAGATGAAGCTGCTGGAGTCTATCACTATATAACACATTTTTTAATCCTTTTACCATTCTCGTGGCTTTTCTCTGACTCCTGTTCAGTGTGTCAACTTCCTTCTTGAACTGTGGACATCAAAACGGGACACACTATTCCAGCAGCAGTTGCACCAGTGACAAAGTAAAATAACCTCTCTGCTCATAGTCATGATTCCCCTTTTAATGCAACCCAGGATAGCATTAGCCTTTTGGCAACAGCATTGCACTGGGATCTCATGTTCAGCTAACTATTCACCATCACCCCCAAATCATTTTCACAGTCACTGCTTCTGAAGATACTGTCTCGCATCCTCTAAGTATGGCTGTGATGAGATTCACTTGCCACTGCAGTCCCTCCTTGTGATTGCATCTGAGAATTAGCTCCACTTAGGTCTGATGCCGCCCTTCTGACGGTTGTCCTAGTTCTCCAGGATGCGCAGTGTTCTCTTCTTCACAAATCAGCCTTCCGCCCAGGTCACTGTATAGTCCTCCCCTTCCGGGGTATCAAAGTCCCACAGGATCAGCTGTCTCCATGCCATTTCAGACAGTCTTCTGGTTGATGGCCTGGTCCTGCGCCACTTTCCCAGAGGCTGGTAGGGAAACCTGGGCTCATCCATTACTTTAAGTTCCAGCAACTACGGTCTTGCTCTCCAATCCTGTTATTATTTTCCTGGACTCCTTCCTACTTCCCTTCTCTATCTTCTGTACCTCTGCTCTCCCTGGGTGTGCTGGCCCAAGCTCCTCCTCTTCCCACGGAGTAACTGCAGACTATCTACCCTTTTTTGACTTCTTGCCAAACTCTATAGCCCCAAACAAACCTCCCTTCTCCTAGGACATGACTGTAGACTATTTCCCCTGCAGATCTCTTTGGTTCTCAGCTTCATCTCTTTATACAGGCCCTACCTGCTCCATACCAGCTGAACATCACCTTCCATAGGCTTTATTGATCCCTGACCTTCCCCCAGGTGCAACATATAAGGTTCACTGATCTCATTTAATCTGCTCTGTCTTTTGTGAGATGAACATTCCATCACAATAGCCTACATTCTTTCCTCCTAGATTTAATTTTTTTACTAAAGTTAATGTTTAAAATCAAATTTACACAAGTTAGGAAGGAAAGTACTGTACATCTGGGGTGGGGCTTGGGTTATGCGGGATTGGAAGTATCGGTTACAAGGTTCACAAGGTACATACATTTCACATAACCAACATAGATCCAGACTGGGGTGTGGGAGTTTTTAAAGAATCAGTGGATAAATGAGCTCAGGTACACCACCCCTGGAATGTATTCAGAGTGTAAGTCGGTAGTGGTGTAGACAATAAGTACATGGGTGGGTGCGTCCTTCAGTTCGTCAGGGAAGGGAGGAAGTGGGTTATTTCCCTGGTCGGCATTCTTGGTTACTCGACCTGGTACTGGCGATGTCCCATGATGTGTTTTGTGTAGAGGTCTCTGGAACACCTGATGGTGTTGGACACCATGAGCCGGGCGTAGTGTCGACTGACTCCGTACGCTCTCAGTACTGGCTTGTTGTGTGGGTCCCATGCGTCCAGGGCTCCCACAACCAGCATGTGGATCTGGACCTCGTAGCTCTGGGCTCTCAGGGTGTTGGACAGCGGGGTGTACTTCAATGCCTTCCATGCTCGGACCTCGTGGAAGGCTGATGACCTGTTTTCAAATGGCACTGTGACGTCTAGCATGAGGACTTTCTTCTTTTTGGCGTTGGTCACAACCATGTCAGGTCGCAGTCTGCTGTCTGTCCCGGGGATGGTGGCATCGACGGTGATCTTCCCCAGGGACGGCAGGATAGCTTTCACCAGCCGGTTCTGGATGGCATTGTGGCGGTGCCGCCAGGCTCCGGAGTGGTGGTTGCATCCACACAGGATGTGGGGCAGGGTCTCACTGGCATAGCCGCACTTCTTGTAGCACTTGTCCTGGTTGCCATGGCAGATGACTCGATTGAGGGGAACATAGTTGAGTTGGGCCCGGTGGATGAGTATACATTTACGCTTAGCCATTTCACTCTGTAGGTACCTGCAGTTCTATGGGAGTAAGTGATTCCTACATAGCCAGGCTGTAAAATGCCTTGGGATCCTTCTTGATGAAAGATGCTTTAGAAATGTAAATTTATGACGGCTGCCTTTACATTAGACACAGACTATTCCTCCTGGAGGGAATTCCTAAATACATGCAGTCCAGTTCCCAAAAAAAGGCGGCAGACAAACTGCGTTTTCAGACAAAAATTCTTCCCCCCTCTCCCCGTTTGGTAACAGTTTAAACTGGATTCCTGCAAATGGGAAATAATGGAATTCACCTTTAATCTCTAGCTGCTGGGGATCAAATTACCTCTTATAAATGACTTATTCTGGCCAAACAAAGGAATTGGAATTGATGTTCTTAATTGTTTTCTAAATTCCTATTGCCCACTCCGCCAACACAGCTGTTTTGTATCAGAGTCTAGTCTAATGGGTACTGTCAGCCACACAAGGGCGTTAAGTCATGTGGTCATAAAAGAGAAGAGGTTGGGGGGAAGGGAGGGAAATACTACCCAGTGTATTGACTAGCTGTAAGACTCACAAATTGAAATACTCCCTCCCAACAACAGACAAAATTCTGTCCTGGGATAGCAAACATAGAGAATTTTGCCCTTCTCCATTATTCAGAGAAGGAGGAAGGCTAAAGGTCTGGACTGGGATGCAGGAAACCAGGGATCAATTGCTGGTTCTTCCACAGACTTCTCTGTGTGACCGTGGGCAAGTCATTTATTCCAATGGAAGTCAGGATCCTAAATTCCATTGAGGATCTAAGCTTTAACTTCTCTGTGCCTCAGTTTCCCATCTGTAACATGGAGATAATAATACTCCTACTCTGTTTGTCTTGTCTATTTAGACTATAAACACTTTGGAGCAGGATTTCTCTCTTATTATGTTTAAATGATGAGCCTCTGATCTCAGTTGAGGCCTTAGAGGATACTGTAATACAAATTAATAGTAGTAGCCAGCGATCCCCTGGAGTTTGAGGATGACTGTCTTCCATAAAATGATAGCTAGTTATTGCTGATGGATCTGCAGGTAGCTAATGAGACCAATCCAGGATCCACAGATCTTGTTATGGTTGAGACAGACACAAGGCCAGTTCCAGGCACCAGCCAAGGAATCACATGCCTGGAGCGGAACATTGTAAGAGGCGGAATTCCGGTCAATCTTGAGGCAGTACAATTCGGCCGCCTTTTTTTTTTTTTTTTTTGCTTTGGCAGTTCGGGCAGCTTTTTCTTTTTTTGCTTGAGGTGGAAGAAAAGGTAGAGCAGCCCCTGGATAGACATTTCCTGGTGGAAGGGGTGGGATCTGGATTGTTGAGTTGGCCTGCAGCATGTTCTTTCCCGTTTCTCCATTTCCTGTTGTCTCTACTGGATGTTGAAATACAGAGATCCTTGCTGCAGGGTTCTGTTCCATTTTGGTCAATCGAGAGCGTGGGTCATCCATGAGTTAATGTCAATATTCTAAATTTCATTGCTCAGTTTTGACCGCAGTAAGGTGATCCCGCTGGACGTAGTTATCCAGTCAGGGGGAGGCGAGGCAGACTTTGTTTAGGGCACCTTTTCTAGTCTCCTCCATGCAGGACGAGTGACTGGCTCCTAAAAAGGGCTGCTCAGTTGTGGTTGCAGCTGCCGAGTTGCACTCCTACCTCTGTCCAAATGCAAAAATGACCATCTGACACTGGCCGCCTGTGAGCTGGTCGGTGACTAGGACCGTCCGGTGACTACTGTCCTGCTCCTGTCACCACTCACCAATTGCAAGTGGGACTTAGATATAAATATGGAAGACACCTATGTGAGAATTCTTTTAATGTGGAGACGCTGTCGCACACCACTGTCCGCATGATCCTTGACAGGATGAGGATCATAATCCAATGGCAAGAAAACCAAGATGACTGGAGACTTTCATCCTGTGCAGCCCTCATCTGCCTTCACAGCCTGTAGCAGTGTGGCAGTCATCCCACCCCTTCTGGATCACAGGGAGACCACACTGCCTCACTATGTCACTGGGAATGCCACCTAGTATCGGAGGAGAATTGGTAACCCAGGCCTTAGCGTCCTGACCAGTTTGATGGGGCTGAGCCCCCTAGTGGGCAACTGGCTCTGCCCCCTACGCCGGGGGTGGGCAGCCCGTAGTCTATCGTTGAAGTCAAATGGGCATTCCTGAAAACCTACCCCTGATGACTGAGTGTTTGGGTAGTTTTTTTAACTGCACAAAAACACGATACACAAGGGATTAGAACAATAGCTAAGCAGGGTTTCTGCTCAAAACCAAATCAAATGATGATTTTTCTAGAAGCCACAACCAGAAACTCAACTCCTGTTCTTTTTGCCTTTTACACTGGCACCACTAAGAAAGATCCTGTAACCAGCATTGTGCTCAGGAAGAATAGACTCCAACTTGCTTTCCTGTTGCTGAATGTACTGAACAGGGCTAACAGCTGTAAAAATGTGCATCCATCAATGAAGCAAACAGATGTGACTCTGTGACACATGGGCCAGATTTTGCCACACCTGCTCACATGGAATTGTCCCTTACTACCTGAACAGTCTCATTTAAATCAACAGGACTACTCTTGGCAGAAGGATCTGCGCACTGGGAGTAAGGATGTCAGAATCTGGCCCATGGGAAATTAATATGTTGAGGAAGAAAAGGCCCTTTTATTTAGTCTCTTTCCTTGAGTCCTAAATTTGCAGCTGGTTCCTATCTCAATATTGGGCCAAATCAACCCCCCAGTTACAGACATACCCAGCCTTTGGGGAGTTCAATTCCAGATCCAAACTTCAGTCTATTCCCAAGCCAATTGGTGTCAGTGGATAGCATCCCATTGACCTCAGTAAGTTTTGGATCAGGCCTTTATGATTGGACTCACCTCCATCCAGCACAATACATCTCCCAGCAATGTCACTCCAGTTTCTTGGTGCATTCCTGTAGAACATTGTCACTTTTCTTTTAAAATAGAGGTTGGTCTCAAGGAGGCAGAAACTCTCTTCTTTTCCAGCAGATGATTGAGTATCAAACTCCTCCGCTGAGATTTCTCCATGGAGACATTGGGTTTTCCTGGCAGGGAAGTCTGCAAACTACTCAGTGGAATGTCTATAGCTCCGCAGTTCAAGAGGAGCCAGGAGGCCGGGCATCTCAGCCAAGGGAAACACTGCCTTAGTCCCAAGAATGTGCACATGGAGCCTGAAGTGCACACTGGATTAGGAGGCGACTGACTGGGTTGTTGGTTATTTCCCCCCACTAAAATCTAAAGTGCAGAGAAGACAAATCCGCAGATGAGAAATCTGGAAATCCTAATGGATGTGGGGGACTGTGGTTTGATGGTGTAGTCTTTGATTCCTGCTACGTTGGGTTTGTGCAGGATGTGTAAAAACACACACACACAGACAGAGGCAGAGCATAACTTAGCAAGTGAGCGTTTTCATGGCAAAGCACCAGGAAATGGGAGTTCCCTTCTCCACGGGGAGGAGATGGGAAATGAAGCAAAGGTGGGAATCAGACCCAGCCGGAGTCTCAGTGGAACCATGGCCTGGGCAGCTATTACACAAATAATCTCTGGGAGCTGGGAGCTCCTGCTTATTCGTGACACAGACAGCACTGTAGAAAAACTGACTTAGATCGCTTCTTGTTCATGGTATCTTTAGTGTAAAAATGGTCTTAGTCCAAGCCCTTGTGGTTGGAGTATCCTGACACCTCATAAATTATCTGCAAGGCGCAACCAAGCTTCTAAAGGATGAAACTCAATGCTGAGGTCAGCATGATTTTTCTTGCATCTCCTCCAGGGGAGGAGCCTTTTCATTCTGGGGAAAACCACTGCAGAGAAGCAGCAGAAAGAAGAGAGAATGTTTCTTAGAATTAGAGCCTGTGTCCAGGGGGACAAGGCTTTTTCTATTTTCCCCTGGCCATCACTCTGCTCACACATCATCAGAGCAGGGTGGATCATCGAAGGCACCAAAGCCGTGTGGCACTTAGTGTCAGCTCCTAACCCCAGGGGGTCCACCTGCATGTTATTCCAAGCCCTTTCAGATAATTTCCCTATCCTAAGACTCAGATCCTGCATGGTGCTGAGGAGCATCTTCAACTCTCACTGATTTTCTGGCAGAAGGATCTGCACAGTGGGAGTAAGGAGCTGCATGTGCTGAGTGCCTTGGAGGATCAATGCTTTTCAGACAAAGCAGAGCAGAGGATGAGAGGAAGTTCTGGAAAATGATGCAGGGTTTAGGTGCCTGTAGTTTCCAGAGACCAGAGCACAGCATCCCAGGAAATAGCTTATGGTCTCCGCTGTCTTGTATCCCCAAATATCCTGCAGGATTTTTTTTTAATTGCTGTTGAATTGTCCCTGCCAAGGGACTAGAGAATCCACTGAGTGGTAGAACCCATACAGGGGATATGGGACAATGGCAGTTCAAGGGGCACCCTGATGTCATGAGCCATTGGGAAGAGGGATGAGGAGGAGGGGACTGAAGTGCTACTGTAGTCCAATGGAAAATTCAGGGGACCAACAGAGGTGAGTTCCATTTCCAGTGCTTCCACTACACCACTATGGAAACTTGAGCAAGTCACTTAATCCCTCTGTGCTGCTCTTTAACCACTGCAGGTTTTTCACTGAGTACAAATGGGGACTGGTGTCATTTTCATCCTGCTGGCTTTGCTTAGTCTCTTCTTGGGAATTTTTTATTCTGTAAACATAGGGGAATTACTCAAGACAAGGACATGGATGGACAGAGAGAACCTCCGGGAAGATGTAGGAGGTAGCCCAGAGCCTTCTTTACACTAGGGAAATTTTGCAACATTGCTCCATCTCCAGGGGTGACAACTACAATGGAGACAGGCTGCTGGCTGCTGTCAGTATTTTAGGCCCTGTGTTGCTCATACCTGCACTGAACAGGGTTAGATAACATGGTGCTATAAAAGGGGATACCAGCTAGCAGTCCATCTAGAATGGGGCTCCTAACACTAGAGAAGCTGAACCTAGCAACGAGAGGCAATTTGTGCAAAATGTCCTTAGTTTAGAAAAGGCTGGGTTTAGTGAGGGGATAAGCCTATTGTGGGAAGGACTTAACATGAATCAGTTAATTCACTTCCAAGTCCTTTTGTTGTATGAAAAGCTATAAAAATGTTACTGAGGAGTTAAAAGGGTAAAGCCTCATGTACGTGTTAGAAGTAAATGAAACACATCAAGCATCTGCCCCAGATCAGACTTTTTGATGTTCAACTCCTGTGTTAATTTGTCACAATACTTTTTCATATGACACTATCTCAGGGACGGCAGGAGGGACATGCATTTCTGGGCTGGGGGATTTGAGGCATATAGTAAAATGCACTCTCCAGCGACAGCACGAGCAGCTTAATTTTAAGCTGTAACATCATCCATCACTTTGCTATATCTTATTTCGTCTAAATATGTTAGAGGTTAAGTGGGAAACTGCCTTTCACTGATGATGATGGACACAACTTTCATATTTAAAATGTCTCCCCACATCCCGCTCCCTTTGAGTCCCTGATCCCAGTTAGTAAATCAGTCATTTCTTATGAATGCGGAACTGATTTTATGGCAGCAAGATGTTTTTCACTAGATTTATGTTATTAAACTAGGGAGAAGAAAAGTCTCTGTTTTGCCCTTTATTTGGGACAGACCTTGAGTTTTACAGGCTTGTTTTAGTAAGTAATTATTTTGGTAATGCTGGGGCCTCTTTTATTGAATCATAAATGCATCCTGGACAGCCCTGGGAATAACAAGCAGACCTTTCTGTTAAAGGCTGTGGATTGTGCTGATTAGCAGATCTGAACATTACTAGCGTATTCTAAGATTACTATTATTGCATAGGCTCTGGTACTGCAAATGCTTGTGCATACATTGAAATTCATGCACATGTGTAGCCCTATTGGCTTCAGTGAGACTACTCATGTATTAGGTTAAGTATGTGTGTTAAATGTTTGCAAGATTGAGGCTGCAGAGGGGGGGGGAAAGCCCCTTGCTCTGGAAACATCCTTTCTGACCACGTTAAGGGAAAGGATCAGATAATTGGGATCTTTATTATACTTATTATAAAAAATGTTCTGGAACCAATTCAAGCACCATTCAGAAACCACATTGTTCAGTTAATCACTTTCAGATGCCATTTCCGATACAGAATACAGTGTTACTCCCATCTTAAAAATATAATGTACCCTTTATGAAACACACACACCCCTTATTTTAATTTATTTTTATCTGTCTTGGCTGGAATTCCCATTGATGACCTACAGGCAAGCTTTGAAAAGCTCCCTTCCAACTCCAAGTTTAAAGAACCAAACATACTGTTTCTAAAGGTTCCATGAAATGGGCATGATGACTGTTTGCTTTGAATGCTGCAGAGATCCTGCAGAGTTCAGCGGGCTAAATTGCTAAGTCCTGGGAGTGTGTGCCTTTAACAAAATAAAACAAAGATCCTGTCCAAGTGTATTTAAATCTCATCTGAAATGCCAGAAGAGATTTATGGCCCTGGCATTTTTTATTGGACAGATATCAGTTTTGTCAAATTTCTTTTCTTTCTTCCACTTCCCTACATGGCAACAGGATGCCTGTGTGCCTCCTTATTAGAAGAAAGGTAGATACTGGAAGACATCCGAGGAGGCCTCCTACCTGATCATGCTGCCTGATCTACAATACTAGGTTGCCTCATGGCTTCTTTAGAAGGAAGTCTGTCAGTTATAAGGATGGGAAGGAGTAAAGTACTGGCCTCTCTGCGGTCAACAGGAGATTTGCCAATGACTTCAAATGGAATGAGCAGGATTTCACCCGTAATGTCTACCTACGGCATACAAGATCTCCTTAGCCTAGAACTCAGCCCCTGAAATTTCCTGCTGGTGAAGTGAAATATTTGCTGCAAGCAAAATTCCTAGACAGGGTGAGTAAAGCCTGCTCTGCCCCCATATTCTGTATGAATAATGGTGAACAAGGCGGGAGAGAATAACAAGGCTATTTCTGAAGAATGAAAGCCCAGGTAGGGTGACCAAATAGCAAATGTGAAAAATCGGGGCAGAAGTGAGGGGTAATAAGTGCCTATATAAGAAAAAGGCCCAAATATCAAGACTGTCCCTATAAAATCAGGACATCTGGTCACCCTATGCCTAGGCTTCCGGGGGAGCTGAAGATGCACTTTTTAGCAATCAGGAAGATGCTGGTAGGGTGGGACTTTCAAACATACTCAGTGCTGATCTAACTCTGCTCCCTTATCAATGACATCTGTGGGACCAGAGTTAGGCCAACAATGAGTGCTTTCAAACATCCCACACTTAATGTTTAATGTTTTAACATGTTGCTTGTTTGAAAGCTGGAGCGCTTTTAGTATCTTTGCTAAACCACAGTAGTAATTATTAATTATCTGTGCCTAAGAGCTCTAGTCCTTTGTCAGGGCCCCATTGTGCTAGACATTGTACAATCATACAACAAAATGACAGTTCCTGTGTGAGGAGGAGTACAGACCCCCTCACTGGCCAGGAAGGGGTTAAGGAATAGTTATGGGCTATGGGGCAGGATCTTGCCGAGCATGCTCAGATTGTAGATGGGGTTTAAAAGCCAGCCAGCCAGCTCAGTCTGGGGCTGTCTAGCCAGGGAGGAGGACGTATCTGGGGAGCTCCTTGGGAGGACCAGTACAGAGCCTGCCTCGTGCTGACTGTCACTGACACAACTCTTGCCATTGGGCAGGGGACCCCTGAACAAACACCTCTTAATCACACCCTGCCTGAAGTCTTTCAGTCTTAGTGGAGTTGTGTGAATAATTGTTTTTTTAGTTGTTGGCAAGTTCAAAAAAACAAAAACAAAATTTTGTTTCCACTGAAATTGAAACATTCCTCCCTCCCAAATTTTAGGTCAATTGAAAAGTTGGTGGAAAAATTATTTTGAGTCTAATGAAATGTTTCATTTCAACAAAATCTAAATGTTTTTCCCTGTGTTGACCATTTTTAAACGTTTTTGTTTGTTTTTTAAATAAAGTGGAAGAAATGTGGAACCAAAAGTCATTTCAAACTGAAACTATCCAAATGTTTTGTTTAGAATATGTTTAAATGAAATGTTTAGATTTTTTACAATTTTTTTAAAGTTTATTTTTTAACCAAAAACAATTTGGTGAAATCAACACAAATTTGTAGAACATTTTGGTGTCACTGCGTCTGCATTTTTAAGAGAAAAGTTTCAACTGAAAATTTTTCTCCCAGCTCTTAATCTGAGTAACTTCATAGTGTAAGTTTGAAATATTTTATAGTCTCTGTTACTGGTATTTGGTTTCCTAGTGTCAGAAATGACTTTGCTTTTCAGCAAAACAGTTGCCTCCAGCATGAGGCACAGATGTACTAACTGAAATGAAACACTACAAAAAATGATATGGTATTCAGGCTATGATATGTTTCATACGTTGTGAACCTTAGTCCTTTTGAGTACACTGGACACAGTTATTCTTTGATTTCAGCAAAGAGAGGAGTTCCCAAACTCAGTGTTTCCAACTCTCGGCATTTGGTGTGTTTCTTAAAGGCCCACACCCTGGAGGCATGTGATTAGGTGAGACTCAGTTTTCAATTTTTAAAAAGTAAGTTTCTAGCCCTCAGAGTTGAAGAGAAAAGTTTGAAAAAAAAATAACCCAAGTGGAATCTAAAGGCTCAAAAACTAGGAGGCAAATAAAAAGATCACTTTGTTATATTTTACAATCTCATGATTTTTATGGCAATCTCATGATTTTGGGGGCCTGACTCGTAGTCTCTTGCAGTTGGAATGCAGCAAACTCCAGTGGCAGAACTTCAAAGTTGTTTGCTAATAAGAGAGGTCTGAGCTGTAACATCAGGATGTGATTGCAGACTCAGATCCAAATTTCTCCACAGTTGAAGGTTCTTTAGATCTGGCTGTTTGGTTTGTCTTCTGCACAAGTAAAACTTAATTGCCTGTCCTGAGGTGTGGAAATCCAAGTGTCTCTAGTTATTAGCAGAAGCAGGACAAAGCACCCTGTTTAAATGTAGGCACCTCTTCTGGAGCACATGCTCTTCTGGGGCACATGCTGGTTCCATGATAATAGAAAATCCTCAGAGAAAACTCAAGCAGCAGGCGTCGTGTTAATGGGCTCAGAATGGTGCTAGATTGTATTCCTGATGTCCTTGCAAGGTGCCCACTGAGATGGCCAGTCAGAGTGGAGAAACTGTGCTATTTTTCATTTGCACATAAGAACATGGGATTGTTGTGGGAGGTGGCATGAGAAATGAGGCCGCATAGTTAGTGCTAACCCAGTAACATGTACTCCTTTAGCTCCTGCAAAGAGAACAGAACTCTGGGAACCTTGCAGAAAATAAAGCTAACCAGAGGACAAGCAGCAATAGGGTGACCAGACAGCAAGTGTGAAAAATCGGGACAGGTGGTGGGGGGTAATAGGAGCCTATATAAGAAAAAGACCCCAAAATAGGCACTGTCCCTATAAAATCAAGACATCTGGTCACCTTGCTGCAGCAACAGTGTTATATATTATTCCACACTGGAACAAAACCTCAAAATCCTGAAACTTCCCACACACAGGGAATTCTGAAATTTTGTTTGGAAAAAATGAAAGTGATATTTAATTTCAACTTTTCTCAGCGAAATTGTTGAGGCTTTCCGAGCCTTTTGCCACACAGCCAGCAGCCTGGTAACCCCAGCAAAAGCCAGGACTCAGAGGGTTCTTGGCTGGTAAGAAAGCCGGCGGGGGCGGGGGTGGGGGCCTGGCTGCGACTGCTGCAGTCTGTCAGAATGCCTAGGCAGTGGGGAATTCTCCCAGAAAGATGGCAACATTGAGCAGACAGGAGTGGCTGTTTCCATTTGGAATCTATATACTTGCCTTGATTCCATTAGGAATCTATATATCTGGTTAGATCCTTGCTTACGGATTGGCTGGGTCCTGGCTGATTGGCATGGATCTATCATTGAAATCGCAAGTATTTACCTCAGAGGACTCACCAGCTCAGGCTCAGGGATGACTCATCCGGCTCAGCATACTCATTCCAAAGGCTCCCCTCTTTAGGGCAGTGAGCCTGGAAGGGCTGAGAGCCATGGCTCGAGCTGGGGCTTCCAGGGCTGTCAGGCTCCCAGCCAGGAGGCAGGTAAGGTGTTAGGACCCCAGGCAGGTTTCTTTGGGAAGCCTGCCCACTTTCCAATGGAAAATCCAACAAAATTATGAAGTTTCTATTAAACATTTCGGTTTTGTTGAATCAGCATTTTTCACTGGAAAATCCCCACCCAGCTCTAATTGTCAGATGGGATTGAATCGAGGCCCTCCAAGGCTAAAAGCCTAAGTCATGCTCACTTGAACTAAGGCATAACTCCCTCAGCTGTTAGATGTATACTCCTGCTGTAACTCTGTACCATTGTACATGCACAGAATTAATGTCTCCTGCAGATTTTTTTTTCTACAGAAAATACATTCTGCTGTAGAGGTGTTGCAGTTACACCTTTCACCCACCAGGGCTGCTGTGGTGCCAGAACAGAGGGCAGCTGGCTCAACAGCCATAGTACTCAGCAGTAGATAGCAATCAGGAGAGGTTGAATTACTCACAGCACCTTGCCTGTGGGGCCAGGTGAGAAAGCATGGGATATGGGCGGAGGACAAACAGAGGGACTGCTGGGGGGTCACATACACTGGGGTTCAGAAGGGCTAGTGTGAGGGACAGACTGGAGTGGAGGGGCAGAATCAGAGGGGGTGCAGGGCCACGTGGGGATTGGGATGGAGGTTCATGGGGTAGGAAGAGAGGGTGCAGAAACACATGGATGCAGGTGGAGGAAGTGAAGAGATATATGGGTACAAGGGAGGAGGGGTGGATCAGTGGTGGTGCAGGGCCACATGGGGTTGGGAGATGGGGTGCAGTGCCACATGGAGATAGGGGGCAAAGGGTGGCTGAGTGCAGGTGCAGGGATACGGGGTGGAGGGAGTGCAGGGGAACAGGCAGGAGGAAGTGCAGGAATACATGGGAACATGGGTAAGGGGCATAGGGACATATGGGGATGAGAGGAAGAGTGACTGAATGGAGGTGCAGGTACATGTTGGGATCAGGGGAAGAGGGATGGCTGAGCAGGAGTGCTGGGACACATGGGGATGGGGCAGATGTGCCTGACTGAATGGGAGAGGCTAGGGGTCAGCCAGAGTCTGCATGGGGAAGGCTCCCCAGATTCCTAGCAATCCCTCCCTGCTCAAAAAAACTTCCATACTTTTCACACCCATACCCAACAACCCTTCAGATTCACTCCCAAGCTCCTTCCCAGCAATTACTTCCCTTTCGCTCTGCTCCTCCGTTACTCTTGACTCCCGCAAGCCTTTGC
This sequence comes from Dermatemys mawii, assembly GCA_007922305.1. Lineage (NCBI taxonomy): Eukaryota > Metazoa > Chordata > Testudines > Dermatemydidae > Dermatemys > Dermatemys mawii. Next base: position 4,543,567 of record ML677390.1, on the reverse strand, counting down.
ACTGCTTTTGAAGGCTGCAGTAAATATGTTTCTATACTGTAATTTAAATTGATTATTTCTCAAAGTTCTGTATTACTATACCTAGTAAGGAATCTATTTGTCAAAAAACATTTCCAGAATCTTTTGTGGTGTCTGTATTGTTACAGAAATAATTGCTGACAGGTATTTCGAAATAAATTACCAAAATAATTGAAATTGGTGCGATAATATTGTGTTATTTTGACAAATAAAATATGCAGAATTTTAAAATACTGTGTGCAGAATTTTTAATTTTTTTGTGCAGAATTCCCCAGGAGTAGATGTAGCAGCCTCATATTTTCTGTGGACCAGCCTTTAGCAGGGAAAGCATAACATACAATGACCTAGATTTCTATATGCCTTTCAGATGTTAATTCCTAATGTCCATACAAGGCAAGGAAATATATCCGTATGGCCATTTCAGAGGAGGAGGACACTGAAACCATTTGTAAATCCCTGTGCTGCCCATGGATATAGCACCGGAAGGCTTGATTTTGCCTTTGCAGACAAAGATCTTGGCCCCATTGTGCTAGGTGCTGTACATACACTTAATTAAAAGACAACCTGCCTTCTGAAAGGCTGCAATCTCGGAATGCCTCTCAGATCTCCTGGGTGGACCGGAGATGCATTCCCATTGCTATGTTCCATATGGGCTGCAACCTAACTATCCCTGCAGACAGCGGAGCTGGGGTGTGTATAGGTGAGGGGGAAGGGCAGCCTATATCTCAGTTACTGTACTCACCCCACCTCACCACAGTTGGTCAGGAAACCTACCTGTGACTTAGCCCCAGTGAGGAATTCTGTGGAGCCAGCTGCAGTGATCCATTCTCCCCATGAGTTCATGCACAAGATGGAAACTCATGGGGACTATTTGGAAGACCAATAGGAAGGTTTAATGTGGCTCCCGGGGCCTGGGGAAAGCACTTCTTGGGGGTTCTCTTGTCTTGGGGGAGCCTGGAGATCCCCTGGCTCTCAGAAAGAGCAGGTCATTGAGACATCATGAGTAAAAAACAAGATGGGGAAGAAAACATCCAAACTAAAGACACAGAGAAGACGAAAACAGCTATGAGCTCCATGGGGCTGAGGATGTGGGCAGCACTGGGCTTAATTGTTTACTTCCATGCTGCCTGAGGAGGAATGTGGCTGGGACAGCATTGCTGTCTCAGATTTTGACTGAATGTTTATTTTCCAAAACAAACAGATGCTGTGGTTCCCATAGCGTGAAACTCAGTCAGAGAGGATCCCTAGCTCCAAAACTCAAACCTAGGTTTCAAACACTCTAAAGTTCTGAGCTTTTCAGATCTGAGGTTTTGGGTTTGGTCGTGAGAGCAGCCAGCTGCCAAGTTTGAATCTGGAGCTAGCTGTGAATTCTAAACAACCCAACTCCCCTCCACACACTCACTGAAAGTTCAGGGGCATTCAGATCGGAGGAACACAGAAAAGTGGTGTTGGTTCAAGCCCCTTACTATTAGTTTGAGATTTAGTGAACCATCAACTCTCTACCCCTATTCAAGGAGGCATTCCTGTTCATGACAGCATACTTAGATCTAAGCCTTTTGAACCAGGGCTCTAACATCTCTGTGCTAGGATCCCCTCAGATTTTCACAAACCTATTAGGTTGGCCCAGGTCAGAACATAGGGGAAACTCTGAAGAGCGTCAAGATTGTGTAAGTAATGGTGCTGGACACTCACTAGGTGTCATTCTGTCCGTGGGGTCAGCACTGAATAAATGCCCCTATGCTAAGGTATGAAGTGATCTTGTGCTGCCGGAGGTGCCCTCTTGGGCTGAGACATGAAATCTAGGCCCTGACCACTGATGGGCATTGTAGATCCCTTAACCCTTTCCACAAGAGTAAGGGTGTTAAACCTAGCTTCCAGCTGATCCAATTTCAGCTCAGATAATTTTTCTGCCTGCAGTATTTCTCTTCACTCTTTACCACAAACTGTTGTGTGGTTGTTGTTTTTCTGTGCAGTGTTAAGCCACAGTGTTTTCCAGATCAAAGGTAGATGAACTGATCCTGATATATCCCTTAACCACCTTACAGCAATGTTGTGAGGCTTAGTAATTCAGAACCTGATCCTCAAAAGTATTTAGGGTCCTAACTTCCATTGACATCAGTGGAGCTAAAGAGTCTAATGACTATGGAGAATCTGGGCCTAAGCGTGCCTTGAGGAAAATATCCATGAGGTTATAGATTTTGGCCAAGATTTTTAAGTGAGGAACTACTGATTTTTGGTGCATCCATTTCGCGGTGCCCAGCCTGAGACACTTTAAAAGGTGCCCAATTTTCAAAAAAGTGATGAGCACCAACCCTCTGAAGATCAGGCCTCTTTCTCTCTGATTGAGCACCCACAATCACTGGAGGTGATATCCTGGCGCCATGGGACTTTTGCCATGGACACCAATGAAACCAGCATTTCATTCTGAAAATCTTAGCCTTTGTAATTTAATATCACTTCTAGTTTTTCTTGCTTATGTTCCATACACCTTGGATTTGTGTATAGATCTGTGAATATATTCATGCTCTTTTTAAACCAGGGGTTGGAAAACTACGGCCTGTGGGCCACATCCGGCCCGTGGGACTGTCCTGTCTGGCCCCTGAGCTCCCGGCCGGGAAGCCTACCCCTGGCCCCTCCCCTCCCTTCCCCTGGAGCCACGCCACTGCGCAAGCAGAGCTTTAGAGGGCAGGACTGCGCACTCTTGCAGGGCAGTGTGTCTGGCTCTGAGTGGCTTCCTGACACGCTGCCCTGAGCAGCAAGGTAAGGGGGTCGGGGCTGGAGGGCTGGATAAGAAGCAGGGAGTCCAAGGGGGCTGTCGGAGAGCAGGGAGGTTGGATGGGGCAGAGGTTCTGGGGAGGTGATCAGGCGATTGGAAATGGGGTGGGGGGAAGGGAGAGTTGGATAGGTGTGGGAGTCCCGGGGGTCTGTCAGGGGGCAGGGGTATTAGTCCTAGACTTGCATATTTTATTTTATTTTGCTTGGTAACTTACTTCATTCTCTCTGTTATTACTTGGAACCACTTAAACCCTACTTTTTATATTTAATAAAATCACGTTTTATTTATTAATTAACTCAAAGCAAGTAATTAATACCTGGGGGAGCAAACAGCTGTGCATATCTCTACAAGTGTTAGAGAGGGCGAACAGTTTATGAGTTTACCCTGTATAAGCTTTATACAGACTAAAACTGATTTATTTGGGGTTTGGATCCCCTTGGGAATTGAGCATCTGGGTGTTGGAGACAGGAGCACTTCTTAAGCTGTTTTCAGTTAAGCCTGCAGCTTTTGGGGCACATAGTTCAGACCTGGGTCTGTGTTTGTAGCATGTCTGGCAAGGTACTGAAGTCCCAAGCTGCCAGGGAAAAGGGGCTTAGAGGTAGTCTCAGCACATCAGGTGGCATTCCAAGGGGTTTCTGTGACCCAGACCATCACACCTGTACTCTGAGCTGGCATGGACTCAAATCTTGACAAAGAGGAGGAGGAAAGAAACACCACCTAGGATGGCAGAGGTCCTTAGGAGACTGATATATTTTGGGCATACAGATATCAATGTGGATATTCAGTGTAATATAACAATGGATCAATTTATCTGTTTGCAGTGTTGGTGTAGCTATTTTGGCCCCTGAAGAAGAGCTCTGTGTAGCTCAAAGGCTTCTCTCTTTCACCAACAGAAGTTGGTCCAATAAAAGATATTACCTCCCCCACCTTGTCTCTCTAATTTATCAGTATTGTTCTGAACTGGGAAATCAAAGTCAGTGAAAGGGATGTAAGGACATTTTGTGAGACTGTGGAATTTGTCACAGAACCGGAGCCTTTCTATATATACCCCTAACCCTGGAGGATTCTCTGCCCCTTGAAGTCTTTAAACCATGATTTGAGGACTTTAATAGCTCAGCCATAGGTTAGGGGTTTACTTACAGGAATGGGTGGGGGAGATTCTGTGGCCTGCGTTATGCAGGAGGTCAGACTAGATCATTACAATGGTCCCTTCTGACCTTAAAGTCTATGAGTCTATCCCAACAGAAAACAAAGCTTCCACAACTGAGGAGCTGGAGCCATTTGCCATCAGCCATATAAGCCGAGAATGAAACAATGTCTCTATTGGGGTTGAAAAACAGGATTCATTAAATGCTTGAATGTTTATGAAAAACAAATTTGATTTGGACCTGGGCAATAATGTCAAGAAATAAACCCAATAAAATAAAAACAGGAGGAGCTGTTTATTTAAATGTTGGTATGGTGGCCACAAAAAGAAGGATTGTTAGAAATTTAAAGCAAGGCAAGATTGAGTATCACAAATGCAGGACAGATGCTGGCAAAGTCTGGAGGGGAAAGGAGCAGCCCCACAGTTTCTGTTTGAGGCAGGACAGTGAAACAGGAATGATGAGAGTGTGGCTACTGAATGGTTATGAAACGCACAGGGATTTTGGACACTAGCTCAAATATAACACATATTAGAACAGTTATGCTCAAGAGTGCGAAGGGATAAAGGATCTACAACCAAACAGCTTTACTGGTCTCAAATGGAAAGAGTGATGCCCCATCCAAATATGAGTCAAATTGCAAGAGGTGTGGATAGCAGAGATAATGGAAGAACCCGTGACTGACATGGATTTCATTATGGCTAATAACTGTGTCTGAACTGCCACTGAAGATGTCCTGCAAATCCAGTCTATGGAAATTCCTGTTAGAGATGTGATTGCAAACACATGTTTGGGTAACTTTCCAGCAAGTGAAAAGTGGGGGATAGTTGAGACCTGCTTTGAAACAGAAAATCCAGGAAAGGATTTCTGTTCACTTGCCGCAATTTTTATGCTGAACAGCAAATTGTAAAGATGCGAACATTGGTATCAAAATGTGAACCCTTGAATGTTGGTACAGAGAAAAGCTTATGGAAAAAAAGGGTGAAAGGGAACTCCCAGGAAAAGGAGGGGGTTCCTGTGAAAAATTTTGAGAGAAATTACTTTTTATCCCATTTTTCTCAAAATTTTGTGTTAATTTTTTTTTGTCAGAAAACTGAAAGCACCAAATCTGAATATTTTTGTCTGAAAACTTGAAATTTTTCCAAGTTTTTGGCTGCAAATTTTTGGCATTTTTCAGCCACAGATTGCCCAAAACTTTTCAGATAAAATGTTTCTGGTTTTGGGCTCAGTCGTCTAACAAAAACATATTTTTTTCCCTAGGAAAGCAGACACTTCCTACACAAATTTGCACTGAATTGAAATCTCAATTTTCCATCGAAAACTTGCCAATAGAAATTTTTTGACCAGCCCTATTTCTATTGCAGTTTTTTGGTACAGTATTGTTCATTCAAATGAAGAGCAAGAAAAAGATTTGTAAAACTAAGTCACACTCAATGCTCGTAGTCTGAGCACATAAACACAACGAATCCTGCCTGAATCAGTAACTAGAGAACCCCTGACTGGGAAGATGGGTTATTTTTAGTAAATAGGGAGAACCCCAAACTTTACAACCACTCCACACAGCTAGGCTATGTAAAATGCATGTTCTTATTACTAATAACGTGGTCCTCCCTACCCAGTTTTCCTCCTGTTTCTTGCTTTATACTGGGTGCCGCTCATCTTAAATTACAGTGTAAACTTGTTGGAGAAAGGACCATGGCAAAGCTTTTTAAAAAACAGATGGCTAAAGTTAGGGTCTGTGTTTGGAAACTTAAAAAAGTGGCAATTTTTCTCAGAGGGCATCCCCTTATGTGTGAGGCCTCAGGTCTTTACTTGTCCTAGAGTGAAATTCTGCAATTCTCCCACTCTTAGACCAGATCCTGGGCTATCCCAGCCCGTGTATCAACTGGACTTACACAGTAGGTTCTTCCTTTGGGACTCTTTGTTGATAAGTGATTAAAATGCCTTCTTAAAAAGCAAAATACTGTTTCTTTTGAAGTAGGAACAAAGCATGTAGTGCAAAAAGATTGTAAAACAGTCTACTCACAGGTCTATCTTACCTACAGCCCTGTGTGATGGGGTATGTAATCCACACTGGCAAAGGACCAGCTGGAGAATTCAATTAAGGTTCTGGATTGGTTGCCCATGGAGGATGGACCAAGCCCAAATGAAAATGAAACCTAGCTCTGGGAGGAGCATAAAGGGAGGAAGCAGAGGGCCACAGGGAGAGAGAGGAAGAACTCTACAGTCCCTCTCTGGTGATTAGAGTGGAGGAAGATCCTAGAGAGAAGCAGATGTACAGGAAGCCCAGGGAGAAGCTGTGGAAAAGAGCCTGAAGAAGGGCCAAGGTAGGAAGGATTCCAGGGAGGCAGCAAGGAGCCTGACAGAGCAGAGCTTAGCTGCTTGCCACAGGCTTCCCACTGGCCTGGAACCCAGAGCAGAAGGAGGGTCTGGGTTCCCCTGCCAGTCATAGGCAAAGGTGGTGTGGAAACCCCTGACACAAGTGGACAGTAGAGTTTGGAGCTGGGCCTTCGGGGAGAGGCCCCTCGGTGATGTCGTTCTACACAAGAGCAGGCAGACAACCCTGCAGAGCCCAGAGAGGGATGAACAGTCTGCAGAGGAGTGAGGCCAGGTTGGGGCAAAGAGTTCTGTTGATCTGGGTTTATTTTATTGGACTCTCTGTTACCTCAGAAGGAGTGGAACTAAACATGGCCTGGCCAGAAGGCAGTGTCATGAGAAAAGGCAGGCTGGAGCGGCTGTCGGCAAGGTGCACTACACAAGGAGTTCCCCTACCAGGTATCTATGCTTGGCCACAAAGGAGTGTTCCATTCCTCCACCCCCTGCCATGCCCTGATGGTAATGAAGGCTGGCTTAACTTCTTCAGACACCTCTAGCAGTGTCTGTCCCTCAGTCTGGTTCCCTTTTGACCCTACTACAGTCCATTGATCTCCAGTGTGCACAGGCCTTTTTTTTTTTCCTGACATTGTCTCTTAACAACCCTCCAGTGTTTGTCAAGGCCAGACTTCTTTTGAGCGATTTTTCCTTACTGCTTGTTTTTCCTTATAACCCCTATTAGACTAAACCAATGCATTCATACAGTGTGCTTCCAATAACCAGGTCAGCACCCTGAATCCATAAATGATTACAGATCAGCTCCACGTCTGTCTCTCTGCACTTTGCAGCTCTCATTGACATGAACAAAAATCTGGAGCTAAATTTCAGTAGCAGAATCTTTTTTTACTGGTGAGGGTATAGGATTCAGAAAGAATCCCATTAGTCCCAGCAGACATTTACGGTGCTAGCAGCTGGTGGAAGTGGGGGTGAAACCACTTTTTGACTTGTAAATGGAAAAAATGGATACACAATCCAGGAAAGGAGGAAAATATGGGCTCCATAGTACCATTTTTCTATTCTGTGTGGTGTTAATATTAAGGTTTCAAGATGGGCAAGCTTTTAAGTGTCTGCTGGTCTGATTACTGCTTCACAACAACATTTAGCAGTTTGCTCTGAACTGCCAGTGTTGATCAGGAATTTATTTTTTATTAGCACTGTCTGGAATGTTTGTGGCAATGTCTTTGGTTAAATCACTGTGTCCTGTGCCCATGTAGAATCAGAGCGAAAAAAAAAAAATAATAATACAAAGCAAACCCATGTATCTGCAAAAACTGAACCATTCAACAGCAAACAGTTCCCAAATGCAAGGACTGCATGTCTGAAAGGAGGATTTACAGAGGATGAGAGAGGGGCAGTGATGCACACAAAATGTGCAGACATGTTTTGTAACAGGGCTCTTTAAAAAAAAAAAAAATCACACAGGCAGGCTGGCTTAGACTGCACAGCTGTGCTGGGACTGAAAGAATGAAGCAGTCTAGTAATTTCCCCTTGACACTGAAATATCACTTTCCTGAGACCAGGGAACAGTTACTCAGCAGGATCCCAAGAAAAAGAACTGACATCCAAAGGGTTAGTGAGGTGCTAATTTCTGGGCACAAGATGCGAGGGGGAGCGGGGAGGTTTCCAAGGCACAGGGAGAACAGTATCCTGCTCAGAGATCTGACACTGTTGAGTCCTGCACTTCCCTGAGAGGGGCTATGGGAGGAGAAGAGCTGAGAGAGCAGAATTTTTGGCAGTAGAAATAACTGAGGGCATGGAGGGTGGGGAATGTGGGGTGCGCATGAGGGGGATGGAAGAGGAGTGGGGTTTGATCCAGAAGGGGTTCAGGTCAGGAGGGGCAGGCAGAGAGGAACCCTGCTCTAATGACCCTGTGGGGCTCATCTCCTCTTCTCTTTTCCCACTCCTGGCACTCTCTGGCTCAAGCCTCAATTCACCCACTGCTCCCTCCTGCCCCTCTCCTCCACTCCATACTCTGTCTGCCTTGCTCTGCTCCCGCCAGCTCTTCCAGCGCTGGTGGGCCGCAGGAACCAGTGGGGCACAGGGCGTGTGTTTGGGGTCGGGAGACCAGGGGAGGGTGGGGAAGAGGGGAGGAGGGATGCATGCAGGGAAGGGTTGTGGGGGGACCTGAAGTGGGAGGGGGAGCCTGATGTCTTTGCACCAAGTCTCCATCTGAAGGGTCCCTCAGTGCACCGGGCAGCAGTGATAAAGGGGACCCTTCCAGCGCTAATGCCTCATTGCAGTGCTGCTGGGCTGCCCGCCCGCCCACACACACACACATTAGACCAGCCATGCCCACAAATACATCCCTGCTCAATGCCCGCTCCCAAGAGCCCACTCGCTCTCCTTGCCCATCGCGTGAGTGTGCCGTCCTGCTCCAGAATCGAGCCAAGTATCAACACACGGAGCTCTCTGTTTGCTCCCAATAATTCAGCCGTCAGCGTTACTAAGTTAAGGATTCGGGCCAGCCAGAAGGAGAGGCTGCCAAGTCTATCAGCATTATGCAGCCAGCAGGCCGCTCCACCTGACTGTCTGGAAAGCATTCTTCCGCTCACTGGGGAGGTTCCAGTTTCCTCTGAGGAAAGGTCCACCCAAATGATTACTGGTGTCTATTTCAGTGCTTCTCTCTGTGGGCACTCGAGCTGTAAAAGCTGGAAAGCCAGAACCCTTCTTAGGGCCAGATCAGCCTGCTGCTAGCCACACAATGCTGAGACGTGCCAAATCTGGCTACCAAGCCATATCACAAACGTCAGGTACTGGTCACAGTGTGTGGGTGTGTGTGTGTGAGAGTGAGAGAGGTGTGTGTGAGCGAGAGAAGGGTGTGTGTGTGTGTGTGAGAGAGAGAGAGAGAGAGAGAGACTGCTAAAGTGTTGTGACATGTGACAGCATAGAAGATCAGGGTTAGAAGGGACCTCAGGAGGTCATCTAGTTCAACCACCTGCTCAAAGCAGGACCAATCATCCCAGCCAAGACTTTGTCAAGCTTGACCTTAAAAACCTCTAAGGAAGGAGATTCCACCACCTCCCTAGGTAACCCATTCCAGTGCTTCACCACCCTCCTAGTGAAAAAGGTTTTTCTAATATCCAACCTAGACCTCCCTCCACTGCAACTTGAGACCATTGCTCCTTGTTCTGTCATCTGCTACCACTGAGAACAGTCTAGATCCATCCTCTTTGGGCATCTCCACATTGAAGTCCCTGGGCGTGATGGCAGCACGTGTTAACACACCTGAGCTAGCTTTCATTGAGCTCGCTTGGATACAGGAGTAGTGAAGTCACAGCAGCATGGGCTTGGGGGCACAGATCAGCATTCACATCACACTCCCTTTCTGTACCCAGCCCAGGGAAGCTAATGATCTAACCAGCAGACCAAATTCAGTGATGACTCCTGGTCATGCGCCACCTGTGCATATTCTAAGGAGAAGCAAGGGGTTCAGTGAAGTATGCACAAGGCTCAGCGGGAATCTTGGGTAATTACTTATGGGGCTAGCCCATGCTGCTGCAACTTCACTGGTTCAACTGGTGCTGAAGCTAGTTAGAGTCAAGCTATCTTGGGTATGTCTATACCAGAGGCAGACACGCTCCAAATTAATCTCAACAAGGGTCCTGCTAAGAGGGGTCTGTGCTTAGGGAAAGGGCTCAAGCTTGGGTGTTGGTTACACTCCTGCTTCCTGCAGAAGAGCTGCACAGCAATACAGAGGGCCTATTTGCTACTCATTCCTGGAGAACCATGGCACGCAGCTCTAATCTGTCCCACGCACTGCGTGTACAAATCACGCCACATTTTACAGAAAGGGCAGGATTTTCCAAAGCTCCCAGCATTGGCCTTTAGCTCCCTCTGAGCTCAAATGGCAACATGCTCCTTGATATTCCAGGAGAGTAGAGATCAGTGCTGAGCTCACCCATCCCAGAACAAAGTAAAAAATGAAAACCATTGATGTGGAGTAATTTACATGTAAGGTTTGTTCGTAAGCAGAGCAGTCCCATACCCTGATTCAGCTTTTTCTCAACCTAGGGAGTGCTGCTTTTAGCTTGTGTACATCAACGACATGGAGGTAGCAGAGGAGAGAGAAAGAAGGGAAGGGAAAAAATAAAGAGAAAAGACAGAGGAGGAAAGCAATGATGGGTCTAGGATTTGGGATGGTAGCAATATCATAAGTAGTCATATTAATGGGCACATTCATTTTGTATTCATAAAACAATGTGAAATGCATGATATCAACAAGCAGCAATTTTACGAATCCTGGCTGGCTAGTGTGATGTATGTATCTTGTATCTGCTATGATTTTTTTTCTGTGTACTGTACCTTTAAATGGTGACATGTTCACACCCTGTATTCCTGCTGCAGAGGCAGCTGCCATTTTGTGTTCAGATTTGCTGTATCTTGTCATATATGAGACACACTGTGCTCTCTCTTTCTTGTTTTTCCTTAACCTAAACAAAGTCATTTTAGACTATCAGTATAACAATTTTTTCTTTGTGCATAGAAGCATAACAAGAATTCTGGCAATGGAGAAGTTAATGTAAAAAAAGCACAAAGTGAAGAAGCAGTGAACAGGTCTTCTGGTTAAACAAACAGAAAGAAAAGTAGACAGATAAAATGGCCACTCATGCAATCATGGAAGATTTCCAGTTTAACGAATAATAAGAATTTCAAGTGTATATTCAGAGATGCGAGCAGTATTTTTGTGCAAATACTATCGCAGAATATAATGAAAAAAGTCAGTTTTCTTAACATTGGCAGTTCTGGAAGATTTGCGTTTTCCATAGGAACCAGATGAGACAAAGTATAAAGACTTAAGAGAGGTGATTAAAAAGCATTTAGTAATAAAAGCAAACGTTCTAGCTGAAAGAAATCCATTCCAGCTAAGGGATCAAATGGAAAAAGAAAATATCACTGAATTTTTTAACCAGTTTGAGAAAGCATTGCATTACCTGTCTTTTGGTAACCTTCTGTAAGAGATCAGATCTCTGCAGAGATCAGAGGTAAAAAAACTGGACTACACAATGCAGCTTGGAAGGCGCTGTGGTCACATCTTTAGGCCTACGCTCCCCAGATGGTGTAAATCAGCATAGGACCGTTGAAGTTAACTGACCTACTTCCATGTCAAAGCAGAATACATCAAAGTACACTAGTGAACTTTTAGTGTGTGATAGCAGGGTCCACATGGCCAGTTAGTGAGTAGCACACTAGTGCATTGCAGATTACATCCCAGCTTGCCCAGTACTAACTGTTCATCTAGACAAGCCCTGAGATACCAATTTATATTATTAGCAGAGCTTCTGGCCCTAATTGGTGCTAAAATTCACAAAGAAAAATGTTTTACAATTCTCTACTAACTTGCCATTGCTTTCATCCACAATTTTGCCTTCCAAAAAAGGGATGCAATTTAAACGAGGCTGAAAAATTCCCCCATAAAGTTTTGAAACAGTTTATTTATAAGGCAAATCTCATTTTAAATAAAAGGACAATTAGAAATGGCACCGTGGATTAAGGATTTGCTTTGATTTCAGGTTTTTCTGAAGTAAGGTAATGTTGGAGTTGCACAATAGTTTAGTCTACAGAGGGCTGTAATATTTTGGTCTATTCTGGTGTATGGGTGTTTGGTTGGTGTTGCTGGCCTGTGATGTACAGAAAATCAGGCTAGATGAGCTGATGGTTCCTTCTGGCCTTAACCTCTTACTCTATATGCACACATACTACACACAAAACTCAGCCATCAAAAATGAGCAAGCTACTAGCTATGTGTTGCCAAGAAATAACACAAACACATACAATATATTCAACCCAATAATGATATTAAACAGGAGACAAATACAACGTAATAGGGTAAAACACTATTTTTAGGGTCACCGGTGCCCACACTGAAAATACCCGTGACAATGTAGCAAAGCTAAAATTAGTGTCCTGGTGGTATGCATACTTTGCTGGGGCCCTTGATGACCTATAACCATGAAATTCTTCTTTGCAGTGGTGTCGCAGTGTGGCTGACTGGGTTCAGTACAGCCCCAAAGACTCACAAGTTGGACACGGTGGTAAATTCCTCCACAGGTGTAATATGCAGCAGGTTATAAAATCCTCAAACCCTCACTCCCTGGCTTGAGGACACAGTTCAGGGAGTAGGGGGTCTCCAAAACAAAATTACCTGACTAACTAACTAAAATGATGGTGCACTCACAAACTCCATGAAGGATCCTCAGGTTCAGAGATGACTTTGGACTCCTCAGTCATTGCAGAGAGGCTGCTCTCTGCTGGCAGGGATCCTCCTCAGGCAGGAGTCAGGCTGCTTCGGTCCCAGGATCTCTCTTCACCAAAGAGGGCTGCAGGGCTCAACGTTTAGGTTACACAACTACACTGACGTCCAGACTGTAGCCTGCAGCCTCCCAGCCCAGCCTCCAGACACACACTCAGTAGGTCTGGACTAGCAGCCAGAGCAGAGCTGACCATGTGGTGATTGTTCTCACCTAAGGAGCTGGAGGGTGAACTCAGCCTGACTGGGGAAGTTTCCCAGTAAACTCTACAAATTAGGAGTCATCAGTGGGAAAAGAAAAACCCAGCTAAGGAATTTGCTATCACATCCCTAGAAGCCTATGCTCAGGGGGAACCTTGCATGCAGGCCTGGGACTCACTACTTCCCCACACACCTAGTACTGCCCTTTCCCTGGCTGGCTCCAGCCTGACTAGAAAATGGCTTCTCCCCTTTTCTCAACTTCCTGGGAGGGCCTCTCACTCCCTACTGGTTGCTGGGCAGATTCTGAGTCTGCCATGGCTCCCCCTCCCCAGGGACAGTGTGCCCCTCCCGGAGCTGCCAGCAGACAGAGACCCAGAAATCTATGTAATCTCCTTGGGGGTTACAGATAGAAACCCTCTTATTCAGTGTGGTCCTCCTCCCATTAAAGCCAATGGCGAAACTCCCCTTGACTTCAATGGAGCAGGATGAAGCCTACAGAAAAATTCTTCTTCACAGAACAACTTTGCAATAGTTGCAGTCTATGCCCTAGGACATATGGGAGTTTTGCGACATCTGACTTGTCACACGTGGCTTACTCTGTGTAAAGTATAGGCTGGACTGTTGGCATTCCCGAAGCCAAAGCAAAGGTTAAACTCAAAGGGAAGATTCTTTTAGAAGGAATATGTTTTTATAAAGTTTTCAAAGGCAACCCGGTTTGGGGCTCACTGCACAGGCTTGACCACTCACTGCAGCACAGTCCCAAGTCATGCTGGGCTCTGATGGTAAAGCACACTCTCTTTCCAGGAGCTAAGCCAGTCCCCACATCCTAACTCACTGGTGTTCTGGTACCTTAGGCATTTTGTGGTCAGAAGACAGGCTCCCATGTAGTAATTAGCTAGGAGATGTTAGAAAGTCCAAAGCCGCCGCAGAAAGAAAAGAAAGTTGTTATGAAGCTGCCTTTACCCATTTGATCTCTTGTTTCTTTGTTTTTGTGTTTCTTGGACATTGTCAATTGCAATATGGCTCAGCTGGAGCCCAGAACTAATGGTGCCTGATTTGGTTCATGACTTCCATAACGTTTTCCATCCCTGACCGAGCTATTTCAGATTGGAGTAAAAATGTGAGTAAATCACAGTTGGCACTCATCCCAGACATATCCATTCCCTTAATTCCCTTTTCCTGTGGCTTTGGGACAATCAAAATAAGGAATGTTTCCAGTGCTCTACCTTTATGAAAGTACAGCAAGAGACTGATATACCCCAAGTGCATCGCAGTGTTTCCTTACCTTGGTCATTACCAACTGTGCAGCTTTCTCTGGCAATTACCTGAAATGAAGCCCTTCATGAAAGAAGACTTTTTGGCACAGCCCAGATTCTGAGACAATCCGAAAGCCTGATGTGACCGTTAATGAAACAAGAAGGAAGCTATTGGTCCCAGGCTGCCAACACTAACAAAGCTAAGCAGCTGAAAATCTGAAGGCAGTGTGAGGTGCCAAGGTGTCTGCCTGCATTTTTGGAGAGTGGGGCCATGTGGAGGTCTCCTCTGTGAACTCACATAGGGTTTCACTAGGTGGCTGGTGAGCTTCAAGAATCGTTTTCCTCTTTAGCAGAAGAGAATCTCCAGTCCCCAAATATTCATTAAGGTGCTGCGCAGCTGCATCATCAAGTATCGCCAGTCAGCAGCCACAAGATGTGCAGGCAGCATGGGTTGCTGAATAGAAACCCTTGTCACCGTAATGTTATGCACTGATGCACCTCAGGAGAGCAATCCCAAAACAGAAGGAAATTGAAGCAGACACGCAGGTAGGTGGTCAATCAAAACACACACACACACACAACTGGAACACAGGGACCAGGAAATGGTCAGTCAAAACACACACACACGCACGCACACACGCGCACACACACACACCCTGGAACACAGGGACCAGAAAATGAACAGGAACAGGGAGCAGGAAGCAATAACCAGGAGGGCAACACACACATGCACACCAGTTATCATGGCAAGGCAGAGATAGTCACTCCTTCTAATACAGGACAAGATAAGGCAAGACAACAGCACTATTAGCCATTCCTTCCAAGATCTGTCATGAATATTGACTGCAAGGAGGTGCCTGCTCTGTGCATCTTTTTCAATAAATATAGCATATGCTGATTCTCCATGACGGGAGCCTGCAACTGAGTTTTGCTCTGTCTGCTAGGGTGTGTCAATTCCCCAGAGGCCGTGGAGTTGAACTGGGCTGTATCTGTGGATATATGTTGATCCTCCAGGGATATGGAACTGAATGTGCAGTCATTTCAGGGCATGTCAGGATGAAATTAAATGGTGCACTATTTTCTGGGGTGGGACAGTTCTATAGGAGCATAGCACCAGAACTGAACTCCCTTGGAGGCAACCGTAAAGGGGTTAAAGATACAGAAGATTTGTATGTGGTAGCATGATCCATTAAGCTGAATGAAGAATGACATTATCCTGCATCTAACCTAGATATAAACATCTCCAAAGTACCTATTTCCACAGCAAGAATGTGCAGAACGATTCTCTTTGCCTCTTTAAAGATCATATTCAAGACCGGCTATCTATAAAAGACTAATAGGCAATCTTGTGGGCTAAGAAGGTTCTATTCATTATCCATAGTGGTCCCTGATTCTCCACTGCCTGGCACTTTGTTCCTGTACAAATGGGGTCTCAAATTGATATCTCCACCAGGCGCCATCAGTCCTAAAGGCCAGACTTAGTAAACGTAGCTAGTATGTAGCCTTTGCCTTTTAAAGTTAAGTATGAATATCCCAAATGTGTTTGTGTCTCAGACAACTGAAATGTTGTGAGGGCATCAGTGAGACATGGAGTGGCCACAGCTTGGATGGGAGCAGTGTGTACCTTGTGTATGAGTGGCAGGTGATAATGAGATCCCAGGCAGAGTGATGCCAGACACACAGACCAACCTGATGGTCCGTGTGATTTGATAAGTAGTGGGCAAAGTTTGCTAAAAGTGATGAATGGTTTGGGATGTCCCATTTGAAACACTTAAAGAGAAATGATTTTTAGAGGATGGGTTCTGTTCAGCACTTTCTGAAATTCATGCCCCTTTAAGGTGTTTCCAACAGCACTTTGGGAAATCAAGACCAGAGAACCTATTTCCCCAGCATATTACTAGAGGAACTTTGAGCTATTCTCCATCACTGGCAATGTTCAAATCAAAACTGGATGTTTTTCTAAAAGATCTGTTCTAAGAATGGCCCTCCTGGGTCAGACCAATGGTCCATCTAGCCCAGTACCCTGTCTTCCGACAGTGGGTGGTGCAAAGATGCTTCAGAGGGAATGAACAGAACAGGGCAATTATTGAGTGATCCATGCCCAGATTTTGGCAGTCAGCAGTTTAGGGACACCCAGAGCATGGGATTATATCCCTTGGCTAATAGGCATTGATGGACCTATCCTTATCTAATCCTTCTTTGAACCTGGTTATACTTTTGGCCTTCACAACATCCCCTCATAGCAAGTTCCACAGGTTGAATGTGCATTGTATGAAGAAGTATTTTCCTTTTGTTTGAAACCTGCTGCCTATTAATTTCAGAACTCAGGCCTGTAGAGCACTAGGTAGCAGATACCTTTATGCTGCCACACAGCAAAAGCTGTAACATGCTTGCACTCCATTACTCATGGCCTACTGTGGACATAGACCATGGGAAGTCCCATGTCGGAGGGTCTGACGGGCAGTAGCCTCATGGCTCCTGATTGACTCACTGCTTTATATAAACCCAAGGTGTGATCCAGGAAGCTTTCAGGCAGCAGTGAAGATTTCTTGTAGCTGCCATGACCATTCCTGCTCTTGAACTCCTGGCTTTTCCCTTAGCTTAATTTGGACTTCGCCTCCATGAAATAGGTAGCCAGCACAACTTGGAGGGACTATTCAAATTGAGTAGTCCATCGAAAGAACATTCAACTGACAATGGACCATGGGAGACCAGCATCTACATTGAGCAGACTGTCCTGTAAATATGCTGTGTGGAATATAGATAATGGCTTCCTCCAATGATTGAGTGAAATTGGGCATGAACATGTGACTTGCCCATGTGACTCCAAACACTATCTGGTCACCTGTGATTCTCCACTAGCTGTGCTGTGGTTTTTGTTTGAAACAATGGGTTTCCCTCCAGATGGCAGAAACTATAAAAGGTCCTGGAAACCCCTCAATTTTGCCTCTATCCTTCTCCAGCCTCTTTCCTGCCCAAACCTCTGGACTATACTAATGGGAGCATTCTAACCATAGGACTCAGCTTTTTCCAGTTGTTGGGAAGCAACCAGAAACTTATTAAGCCATCAGTTTATTCCATCACTTCTACAAGCCTGAACCAAGAACTTTGCAATTACTGTGTGTATTTGGTTCTTTTAACCAATTTTAACTCTCACCTTTCTTTTTATGAATAAATGTTTAGATTTTAGATACTAAAGTATTGGCATCAGCATGATTTTTGGGTAAGATCTAAGTTATATATTGACCTGGGTGTGTGGCTGGTCCTTAGGGATCAGAAGAACCGTTTATTTGATGAGGCTGGTTTTAAAGGACCACTTACCTCTAAATCCAGCATTTTTGGTGGTAGTATAAGAACTGGAATGCCCAAGGAAACTGCTTTTATGACATTGTTAGCCAGTGTGGTGAAACAGGAGGTTACGTTTGTTGATGGTTTGGTATATCTTATGAAAGAATAATCACCATTTTTGGGGGGTTGTATTTGCCCTATTTCTTAGCAGTTTGTCCTGAATTTTTCTTCCTCAGTTGTGACCCCTAAATCATAGTTGCACCCCGCAAACCATTTTAATTTATTTCATTTCTTCACTCTCTCTTTCAATCTGTTGTGTAGTGTTGCCAACCATTGTTAAACATCCTTGTTCTACTCAGAGGTTGCTCCATATCAGTGGTAAATGAAACAATTCTTCAATGTTCCTTACATTCTCCCAGGGCTTAATTAATCTGTAAAGCACTTTGAGATCTTGACTGAAAGGAGCTACAGAAGTGAAAAATACTGTTATTAATACATCTTACATTAAAGATCAAAAGATCAGACACTAGTTATATTTGTCTTTTGCCCATTAAGGAATGTGCTGTGGGTGTAGAATTGGGAAGATCTCAACCTTCCTCCTAATCATGTACTGAACCAGAAATCCCATGTGTCCTTAGCAGCCAATAGATATGGGATGGATTCAGGTCTCAAGACTGGCGTATGTTAATGTCATAATAATATGGTAGATAACTGGTGTTAGCAAGGCATTCATCTCTCAAGATAGAGGCAAGTGAGTTTTAGGATATGGAGGAGGCTGATATACTCTGGGTCCCAATGCTCTGCCTTCAGTGGTCTTTGGATCAGGCCCCCAGCTGAATAGAGATCGCTTCACTGAATCATCAAGAGAGGGAAAGATCTGTTAAAAATATTAATTTCCACTGCACTTAAAGGGGAACTACAGCAGAAAATCAGCTTGGTAAGGGATCATTTTGATGGAGAAATGTAATGTATTCCAAACCAAAGGACTATTATAGAAAACAACCAGGTTCCTTCTCACAGGAAATCTAAATCCCATACCCCCTATCCTGATTTTCCTCCATATGTTAAGAGTGTCCCCACAGGGAGTTGTACCAATGTAATCCCATCCATTGAGAAAGCAAGTTAGTTAAATTGGTGCAATTCCTGTGTGCAGATTGGGCCTCGGCATGGCACTCCTTGAAAACAATTGACTGTTGGGCTGTCTAGGCCCCTCGCCTGTCTGAGGTCCCTAGGGTTGCTCTGCAAGCTGCTGCGGTGCCACTGCACCTACCCGCTAGCCCTTCTGCTTTTGATGTGGTGGAGTGGGAAGTGGAGGGCTGAGCAGGGGGCAGTGCACCATTAGTGGGAGTTCTGTAGTGGTAGGCGCTTTCCTGATATGTCTTCAGCCCTCTAGAGACTCATTTGGATTCACATTGCAGATCTGGCAGATCCATCCTTAGGAGTTAAGAAATGCTTTGAAACCCAGCCTTCCCTTCATACTGAACCAGAGCCATCAAGAACTACTCCTGATGTCCCTATCCAACTCTGGCCATGTTCCATTCCCAGCTCTCTTTTTAGGTATGTCTACATTGTATTGTAAACCCACATGTGTGGGTGCCAGGTTTGTGGACTTGGTGTTTCCAAGCCTGTTCTTGAGTGTCCCCACTGTATTGTAAACCTGTAAAATTCTGACTTGGGTATTTTGCTTGAGCTGCGTCCACACTTCAAAATGAGAGGGCTTGGACCAGAGTCACAACAAGACTCTGGCTCTGACCCACCCCGCTACCTGGGTCCTAGGATCTGGGTCCTGAGTCTTTGCTGACCTGAGCCACACTGATTTGTGTGTAGATGGAATGGTGGCTTGAGCTCAAACCTGAGTCAGAGCCCAAGCTTAGTGTATGATGTAGACATACCTCTTGTGAGCTGCTCCTGATCAAAGCCTCCTCATGACCAGCTGCTTATGACCTGCCTCTAGCCTCTGTCTGGACAAGAACCAACCCCTCCACTTCCAAAAGCTTCCTGTATATTGAGGCATGGAATCCAGTTGACTCCATGAGCTTGAGTGCTGCTATTTTGAACCATCATGGAGTCTGGTGACACAAAGCTGTTCAGGCCACTCCAAGTCCCAGAATGCACCAAGAGGAAGGAAAGCAGGGGAACCCAGAGCTCAGTACAAAGCCTTCTGAACATACTTCAAAGATTAACACTCACTGAGATCTAACAAGAACGAAGATCTCTTGGTAAAAACTGGGCTGCAGTATTCTATACTGGAATGCCTGATACAAACTCAACTAACAACACCGCTCAAAGCTGGGATCAGCTCCACCAGTGCAAATAGTGTCTTTGTCTTCCTTTGTTATGTTTCATGGTATACAAACAGAAAAGTTAGATTAAAAACATCAAATAACAGGTTGTAACATTACTTTAGTTCTTAAATTCAGATCTATAGCAAGCAAGAACCTTAAAAACAGAGAGAGACAAAGCAGGCTGCTCCCCAAAACAGAGAGACACCACTCACCCCATCTTACTCGAGCTGGCTGGTTGCAGAACTGACTCTGATCAGAAAGAGACCTCTGTCTTTAATCAGGATGAGGAAATCCCCCTGAAATTTAAGGTGACAGATACACATTTTCCGTACACCACAATCTACATGTGAGGGGGGTCATGCCGGGCCACTGCGTTGCAGTCTATCCAGTGATGGCTAAAGTTGGGGCAAATTGCCAGTGTAGACAAGGCCTAACAGAAGGGGGAGGAATGGAGAGGGAATGAGTGAAGTTGAGGAAAGGAGAGAAAGAAAAAGAGAGAAACTAAGAGACAAAACAACAGAGGAGAGATGATGCTTTTGCCAGTGATGGGGCAGAATGATAAAGGGACCTTTGGCTGCTTTTATTGTTGTTTTAGCATTTTACAGATTTGACCCTCATTAAATCTGACCTTTAAAATTCTGGGGATTTTAGATTTCTAAGTGGGTCGATGAATCATAGCAAATTCTAACTTCAGTCCCATCTTTCCCATCTTGCTGCCAACGGCCTTTCCGCCGAGTGCCAGCTCATCACTAAAGCAAATAAAAAGAGAAAGACACACACACACAGACGACTGTTTGATCGATCCTCCGACGACAGGAAAGCATGTTCCGCCTGGCCAGCAGAATGAGTCAGCCCGTTCAAGGGGAAGAGCTGAGGAAAGACAGACACTGTAAACAGTATTGTGCCAGATTCTCTGCTGGTGCTGAGGAACAGGCATGGGAAGGCTCACAAATACAGGGCAAGGAGCGGGTCGTGGATTTCATGGAAGAAGAGGAGGTCGCTTATTCTGCAAACTGCCTTGTATAAAACGCTTCTAGGAAGCAGTGACCCAAAAGACTACTTCTCTCTGCTGAGTGAGACCCAATGCAGCGACCCCAGGCCCCTGCCCCACTCTAGCAGAATAACTGAAAGGATGTTGCCATGGAGGTATGGATTAACCCCTTAATTGCTGGAGCCATGTTACCTCTGCCAGAACACCATTCTTTTGGTACACCAGCATTTCTAAGAGGAACACTCGGGGGAGCACTGGGGCTGTGATTACCCCATGTGGCCACTACTGCACTTAAAGTAGCTGCAAAGGTGTAGAACTGTCAGGTCAGTTGCTCAATCTCTGTTCTCATCACTGGTGGCTACAAAATCATGTGCTTGCAAAGAGATGCCTCCTGCTTTCTCCCGTTCTCCTCCTCACTCTTCTACATGGCTCACACCCAGTGTTCTTAACCTATTGATATTTTTTTTTTTGTAGTAATGGGCCCAAGCCATGAAGTTTGGATCAGGAATCTGATGTGAATCCAGACTACAAGGTTCCAGCTCAACCTTTTAGGGACAGGACTGAATCATGAAGTTAGGATCTGGATCTTCACTCCCGCACAGTGTGGAGTGTTGGAAAATGGGATTCCCAAAACTACTGAAGCTATTTCAATTCCTTTTAGGTGTCCATTAGAAACTAACCCTCTTGCCAGCTGTAAAAGGGCATTCTGCCTTGCGGCCCAGTATGCATACTACAGCCTCTGGACCTTTCCAAACAGGGAGCTATAACCACAGCTCATACCTATGAACACTTCTATCACTGTGGTAGGGGCAGAAGATGGGAGAGATCTAGAGTCGAATAAATTTTAGGGTGGGTCTCTGAGTAGTAGCCAGGAAAGGTATGACCTCCGCCGCTCCCAGCTAATGGAGGCTGGAGAAGTATTGGCTGGCTAGTACGCAGTATTTTAAGTTTCTTTGCTCTTGTTTGAGAATAAAGCCAGCCCCGAGGAAAAGAGTTTTGTACTAAATGGTCAAAATCAGAGTTTGCCTCATGGCTCTAGTGTGTAGGTTTATAGAATGTATATGTCTGACACTCTGGGGGATTCCCCATCACTGGAGGTTTATTAGAACAGGTTGGACAAACCCATGTCAGGGAGGATCTAGGTTTTCTTGGTCCTGCCACAGTGCACAGGGCTGGACTTGATGACCTCTCAGGTCCCTTCACCCCTGTGTTTCTGTGATTCTGTAGTATAAAACCAAAAGCCATGACACAGCTCTCTGACTAGTACAAGCCCTAAACAGATTTATTCCCCATCACAGCTCCCAAGGTAAAACCCTCACAAAGCTGATAGGTCCATAATGGTGCCTTGAAGGCCAACCGATGCGAGTTGTCTTGACACAATGAGGAAACATATTCCGGTGCGTCCTGCCTCCACGCACTTGAGGTTGCCTTGCCTGCTGCCTACAAGTGTCCAGGGACTGCTAGGACATGTCCCCCAGCTCATTGGCCTGTCACGGTGCAGAGAAGAGGCGATTTTGTATGCTTGTATTTGTGATGCTAGAGTTTAGCATCATGCAAGTCTGTCATATTATAATCACTGGGGCTGGTTTCATGCGGCTTCTTGGCAAAAGCTTACAGCAGGCTCCTAGCATCCCAGAAATTTTGCATGTGTTGCAGGCACACTTACTGCCATGGAAGAGCCACCTTCCTGGATGGCTTTGAGAGACTTGGCCACTTGTATTACCAAACTGGGGATCTTGGAACCAGACCTCAGATCCATTTTGGCATCACGAGGCTTGCTGGAGGTCCTTGATTTGAACCAAAGACCTCCAGATCCTGATGGCCCTCTGGCTGCCCTCTCTGGAAAGAGTGCTCACTGCACCAGCTGTGTTGTGTTCCATGCAACAATGCCTTTGCATCTGATTGGCTTGTGCTGTTGGGCAATGGAATTTTATCCAAAACAAACAATGCTACGAAAAGCAGTGTGACGCGTGAGTTCTGTTAAGTGGTTGCCAAAATGCATTGGCCTGCTGCAAGCGTCCATCTGCATCTGTTTCTCTCTCTCTTTCAGTCTTTTCAGGAAGGCGGCTCGCGCAGCGGGAAAGGGTTAAGCAGTGTTGTTCATTGTCACATGATGCTGGGAATGTGAGCTGAGTAAGAACCTCAGGAGCTGGAGAGGCACATCTTGACTGCACATGTGGCCCATACCACAAACACTTCAAAGTGCTTCCCTCAGACTGACAGAACATTCTGACGCCAACTGTAAATGCCCTTGACACGCAGAGTGGAAAATATCAAAAGCTCCAACAGTCCCCTAAAATGCAGCCTGTTTTCACTGGAAAAGGCCTTAATGAACATGCGCTGGAGAGACGGGGATGGGGGAGGAGGGAAGGAAGTGTGACTGGTGGTTGTGATTTAGCCCTTATTCTGGTACACGCCAGGATGGGCAACTGGAGTTAATCGGCTGCAAATCCAAATGCTGTAGGAATTTTGAGTGTGGCTGAGGCATCAATTCCAGGCCACGCTACATCAAGACCCTACTTTGTCCCCCTATTGCATGTACTGAAATACACAATTCAGAACAAAAGAATTTCCAGCCTGGGATTTTTTTTTCCCCTCAGCCAGGCCTCTTCCTCCTCATTTTCCCTCCTTGACCCCCATCTCTGATTCACACAAGCTGCATCCAACTCTCTTCTGATATGTTTCAAAGATAGACCTCTTTCAAGGCACATAAATTCTCCATGACTTCCCAAGTCGGTAAGCAGCACTGATAAACAGAGAATCGCTTTTTCACCCTCCCTGGCTCTGCATCACACCATGAAATCCAACAAAGGAAGCAGTGTGGCCTATTGGCTGCAGAGGGGATTCCTAGGAGACAGGCAATGCCCAGCTTGGCCACTGTGAAATGGGCAACTCACTTCTCCTTTCTGGGGCTCTTTCTCCTCCCATTTGTTGTCCATCGTGTCAATTTACAGTATAGGTCCTTTGGAGCACAGACTGTTTCTGTGCAATGCCCACAAAGGGGCCTTGATCTTGGTTGAAGCCTCTAGGTGCCACCGTAATAATGAAAAGGTGTTTGAAGTCTCAGAGTTGTTAAATCTTCCCTGTTAGCAAGGGGGCAGACCTGACCAGCATGACCAAGGGTATAACTTGGTTTCTAACTGAGCAACATAATGAGGGAGTTTGCAGGAGGGATTGTGGGAACTTTTTCAGTGGGTACAAGCTGTACATACCCAACGAGGATGGCCAACTATGGAATAGTTATCATGACCTGTAAGGGATGTGCCGTATTCTCTTTCATGCCTGAAGATAGAGACTTCCTGTGCATGAAGAGCAGGTTGATGGCTGTATTTGAGGAAATTATTTAAGGTCTTGAAGGGCAACTATTAATCCTGTATGGGAGACAAAGGAGTTCTTGCACAACCAGATTTGAGTAACACCATCACATAGGTTGCATTGGTTTCAAGGGAACAGAGGAGAGAGTGGAAAACAGAGAGCAGGACTGGCAGTTTGTGACCAAGAGAAGCAAGAGAAATTCTAAACCATCAGAAACAGAAGAGAATGGACAGTCTGTAACCACCAGTGGGCCAAGAGAAATTCAGTGCATGTAGAGGTATCAAATCAGGTATTCTGTGCAGCAGCTGCAGGGAATCTATTGGCATATTCAGCAGGAGGGAAGGACCAGGGATTCTCAGGTGGCACACCGGAGGAGGGATGATCAGCCCAATCCTTGAGGATATGAAGCATGTCCAAAAGAAGTCCACAAGCCAGGCAAAGAAGGCAGGCAAGCCTCATCAGGAACTTGGTATTAAGGCAAGTGAATAAAAGGTTCTGAAAGGGACAAAAAGACAGCAGGACAGTGTACTGTCAACCTGGAGCCAAGACAATACATGTCATTGAAAGACTTATTGGACTCATGCAGACTATGGGTAAGGATCCATTGGTAATGACTAATGGCTTGGAAGGATTGGATTTTTTTTGGTAAATGTTTATAAACATTGATCTCACCAGACACAACTCCACGAAAAAATATTTGCATTGATGTTGATCAAAATTTACATAGAGGCAACATAAAGAAAAAAATGCTGTTTTGAGAATTTATTAGAGTTAAGGATATTTACTTTGTATATTTAGATGCGATGTTGACAATTTGTGTGTTAACAGTTAAAGCTTTAACTTTTTGACTCTCAACATGTACTGTCATTAAATAATTATCTGCCTCTGCCAATCTCCTCCAACTGTGAAGTTAAATTGATAACAATAAAAATGCTTAAAGCCCATAATTTTGAACTATGAAAATTTAAATAAATACAAATGTTTAAAATGCTTAAAATAAACATCTATATAATCAATTGAAATTATATTAAAATATAATTCTGCCAATCCTAGTTATGTCACACATTGGCACAAATGACACTACCTTGAAAAACACTTCATAGATCATCAAAACTTTAGTGAGCCCATCAGGGAGCTGAAGGACCAGGAAGTTCAGGTAATCTAGTTTTCCTTTTCCTGTCTCAAAAACAAGAGAAGATAAACTTCAGAAGATATTGGAGGTAAACTTCAGAAGATATTGGAGGTAAATTCACTAGCTAGGTCAGTAGTGTGAAGTAGGGGAGCTTGGTTTTGTGGAACATTCAGCCACCATCTGTGGGGACAGAAAGATGTATGGCTTGGGCTGCCTCTATCTGAGTAGAAGGGGAACCAAGATCAGAAAATTTGCAAAATCATTGATAGTAAAATGTGCAGGCCACAAAACTTGGTGAAGTGGTAAACAATGATGGGGACAGGGTCAGTTATACAGACACACTGGATCACTTGGTAAGGTGGGCACATTTGAGCAACATACATTTTAACACAGCCAGCTGCAAAGTCACTCATCTAGCAATGAAAAATGTGTTTTGTCTGTGGGCCTTACCCTGCGAGATGTCGAGTGTCCTCAGGTCCCGCTGCCGCAATTAATATCAGAGGGTTCATGTCCTGATGCAGTCAGGATGGGATCGCACCATAGGGGAAGGCTGTACTTGGGTTAACCTGACAATGACATGGACAATTAGCATGGCTGACAAGTGTAGTGACACCTATGTTGTTAACCCTTTAAGTGCCTTACACACTTCCCCCCCACATCCTGATTTTGGATGCCTTAATGTTTGCTCCCCCAGCTAAAGAAAAGGATCTCAATCTATACACCTAAAAAACTGAAACCACCCCAAATCCATGACCACTTTTGAAGATCTCACCACAAATCTTTCCGTGCCTCCATACCTCATCTGTAACAAGAGAATAACAACACCTGTTCATCTCCCAGGATTGTCGTGGGGCTCACTTGCTGATTTCTGTAGAATGCTTTGAAATCCTTGGATGAAGGGTAGCTTAGAAATGCAAAGTATTATTACGTAATAGAGTTGGGAGAAGCGACCTCTGAACATCTGGTGAAGTTCAGATGAGCATCTATACTTCCCAAGGTTCATCAAGACCAAACTACTACATCTAGTGAGGTCTGTTTCTGGATATCTGTCATGGCATGGATTGGAGGTCACCCTGGCATATCTCTCTGTGGTTAGGCACTGCACTGCAGGTTAGCCGCTGTCTCAGTTTCTCCTGACCTGGGGTATGAACAAGTCAGCTGCTCCACTGGACACTCTCAAGCCCCGTGTTAATCAGTCTTATGTCTCATGCCTCTAGCCCTAGAGCACTCTCTGGTTAAATCCCCTGCCTGGTACTGGAGCCTGTGCCAGGCATTTGGCCAGATGCCAGGCTCCCTGACAATGCATCGCTGAGCGAGGCCCTAGTAGCTTCCTAGGGGGTCCAATAATCAGTTTGTTCTGGGCTGCTCCAATCTCTTGCCTGGTAGCATTTTCTCTCTGAGTATGTTCTTCTCTCCCTGAGCCGCTGCTTTCCAGGGACACAACCCTGAGAATAGCTTCCTAACCAGCTCCCCCAAGAAGCCTCTCTCCTCAGGAGCTGCCTGTGCTCTTGGGGCTGGACTGATTGAGCCCTTTATTAGTCCCCGGTGCTCCTTACTTAATAAACTGCTGCCAAACTGCTTGGGCAATCAGCTAGCTGCAGGTGGGCCTCAGGGGGCAGCCCCTCCTCCCCATGACATTGTCTAATCAGAAAAGCTACAATGCTGAATCCACATGGAACTGGGAGCCTAGGAGAGCTGTCCATCTTGCTTTGAAATGTGTTCGAGTTAAGAATTCCAGACGCTAACAAGAAAATAAATATGCCTGAAACCAGCTTAGTGGCTTCCCTGCTTCATGCAGATGGAAAGTCGCTCAGGCTGAGTGACTCAATGGCCTCAGGAATGCGTATGTCTGAGCCATTTCCCTTTGGCCATCTGGGGAATATCCTCTTCATATAATCATGCTGTGAGGGGTCCAATACTTGTCATGTTCAGGGAGGGAAGGAATGCGATGCCATGCCATGTGGATGATTGTACAATGGTGGTACAACAGGTCTTCTCTTGATGTTCACTCTCTTGGCACTTCTTTTCTACTCCCCTGTCTTGTCTGTTTAGACCATTAGCTCTTTGGGGCAGGGACTGTCTCTGACTCTATACAGTGCATAATGCATTGGGGTGCTGATCTTGATTCTTGATCTACTTGCTACTCTGAGACACACAATTAATTGTGGCTATACCACATTCAGCTGGGATAAGATTTTCTCTTTCACTGGTCCAAATCAGGGCTTGGGGGTCAGTCACAATGATGACTCAATCATAGGAGAGGCGGGAAAGTAGGGGTGCATAAGATCAGGGATAGACTATTGCACTCTGTGCCATTCTCGCTCCAGATAACTTCAATGTGTAACGGCCCAGAAGCAGCAGGAACCAAGTGTTTAGGGCTCTCTCTGTACCATGATGAAAGGAAAATGAGTGGGCAGGCAACTTACCCCAGAAGGACCCCACAACAAGCAAGTGAAGGGAATTGCCCACATGATCAGATGCTGAACATCTCAATGGGGAAGCAGCTACCCAGTTGGAACCACATGGTCTTCTCCAGCTGCAAGAATAGCTGCAATTAGACAGGTGGGGAATTCAGGGCCTGTGTGGACAAAGGGAAGGAGGCTTAAGCAATATGATGGGGAAGGACAGCAAAAAATTCAAATAAACAGACAAGCATTTGGAGCAAAACTCCCATCTTCTTGAGGCTCACTCATTGTTAATCCTGATTTCAGAGCCTGCTTTCACAGTTAGCCTGTCCAGTGTGCCTGAGGCGGGAGGATGTTTGCATTCCCTCTGACCAATAGTGCAATGGTTCCACAGTCTGTCCTCCAAATCTACAGAGGCCCAGAGGATTTCATTGTTATTTTGTTTATTGTGTTTATTCTGGTAGTGCACAGAGGCTCTTGGCAAAGGGTCCCCTGTTCTTTGCAAACAACTAACGTCAAACCTGACAAACTCACTACACCAAACACACGCCTTACAGGATATTTATCCATAAAAAGTAACATGTACAGTCTCTACAGAAAACTTTCAGAGTGGTAGCCATGTTAGTCTGTATCAGCAAAAACAACAAGGAGTCCTTGTGGCATCTTAGAGACTAACAAATGTATTTGGACATAAGCTTTCATGGGCTTAAACCCACTTCATCAGAAGCTTTTGTTAGTATCTAAGGTGCCACAAGGACTCCTCATTGTTTTTACAGAAAGCTTGTAACTTGTCAAGATTCATAACGATTGTGAGATGTATATATGGGTAAGAGTTAAAGAATCGTGTATTTATATTGAAAGTATGCTTTATGGACTTGGAGTAGAAATTGATCACCGAGAGGTAATATGACACATTCAAGCAAGAGGGAGCCTTTGCCAGCTGGCAAGGGGATTCAAGGTTCTGTTGCCTATCTTTGCCACATCCCTGAACAGTTAATGGAAAACCATCAAAGGCTACTGCAAATGATCGAAGTCACTTGGAGGTGAACAGGATCCTTCCAGCAGGCAGGAGATAGGCTTGGTTGTGAATAAAGACAAAAGACTGTTTGAGTATAAGAGTGTAGAGAAAGATACTCTGTATCCATTCACTGAGGAAACCCCTTAAGCAGCAGGGCAGCTTTCATGAATGTTTGGATCCTGGTTCTCTGTGCCCCAAGAACTATCTCTTGAGGGACCAAACAAGAATGGGGCTGCAGGGCCAGCTTTAGGGAAAATGGCACCCTGGGCGAGTTTGCATTTTGGTGCCCCTGGCCCCTGTGGGCGTGGCACTCCTCCATTGCCCCTGGCCCCCATGGGCTCCCCACCCTCCCTTCCTCCAAATCCCTGCACTGTGCCCCCTTTACCCCTAATACCTGCTCCCCCTCCTGCACCCCTAATCCCTACAATCCCTGCCCCTCCTGTGTCCCTAACCCCTGCACTGTGCATGCCTCTTCACCTCATCTCCTGCCC
>ML677390.1:4405152-4514616 GCA_007922305.1 Dermatemys mawii | reverse complement strand
AGTGGGGGAGCAAGGAGTGATGTCAGGGCGTCCTGCATCCAGGTCACGTTCTCTGTGAGCTGTGTAAGGGAAGGGCAGGAAAGCAGTAGCTCCTGATTCCTCAGCACAGCCCAGGTGGGGAAGTGACCTGGATGCAGGGAGCCCTGGTGTGTGTGTTAAGGGGAGTGTGTGTGTGCCTGAGTGAGTGCACTGTCTCTTTAAGAAAGCACTGAGTCAGGAGCCTGAACAAGGCTTGTTCAGACACAAACAGCTTCCAGCAGCTCTGGACCCAGAGAGGCAGCAGCAGCATCACACACAGATTCCCCTGCCCTGTCCGGTCACCCCAGCTTAGCTGAAAACGGGTACAGGTGGGAGGGAGGGGGACACCCTGCCATCAGCCTCTCTCCCCCCATGCTTTGCCTGCAGAGAAGATAAGAGGATGTTCCCAGTCCAGAGTGGCCAGTGGCGACTCCAGGGATGAACAGTCGGGGTGGGGGACAGGAACAGCAGTGGCTGCACAGGTGGAACAGGGCAGAGGTGGGGTACCCCTGCTCCAGAGCAATCACCTGACTCCCATCGCTGGTCATCTCTCCCCCGCCCCCCATGCCACTGCTCACTTGCCCTGCCACCTCCATCAGCCCAGCTGGCCTCTTGGCAGCAGGTCAGGTGGGAATACAAACCCTGCACAGGGCGCCTTCTTGGGTGGGCCGCCCTGGGCAGGGGCCCATACAGCCCACCCAAAAGGCTGGCCCTGTGGGGCTGCATTGTGCTAAGCACTGTGTGAACATGAAGTATCAGAGAGTACCTGCTCTGAAGAATTGACAGGGGTTTGTCTACACTGCAGTGTGAGTTCAATCTAAGATATGCAATTTCAGCTACGTGAATAGTGTAGCTGAAGCCAATGTACTTAGATCTACTTACCACGGTATTTTCACTGTGGTAAGTCAACAGTTGATCCTCTCCTGTTGACTCTGCTTATGCTTCTCGTTCTGGTGGAGTACTGGAGTCGATGGGAGAGCACTCAGCAGTTGATTTATCGCATCTATACCAGACACGATAAATCAACCCCCGCTGGATCGACTGGTAATGTAGACAAGTCCTAGATTGACACAGGTAATGTAGACAAACCCTAGATTGACACACAGTGGGGAGAAGAAGCAGAACAACCCAAAAGAATGAACCATGTGATAGCAACAAATGTCAGGCTAATTCCACAATTCTTTAGTGTGGGCTGGGAGTTGAGTTATGAGGGGACAAGTTAAACAGAAAAGAAAGTGAGGGAAAGGGGACACTGAAGAGGCTCTTGGATTTGGACTACAGAGAGGTTTTTCTCATGGCACATCACATAATGGCAAGCTGACGTGGATGGTATCATTCATGTATATTTTGTACAAAGGATACTGACAACACCACAAATTTCAAAACTGTTGACTGGGAAATCTCTGAAAATATTTAGGGACCAGAAGTGCACTCTAAAATATTGAAACGGGCATTGGAGAAGAAGATGAGTGGGTGGAGATGAGCTCTGGGATTGTATTTTGGTAGAAGCCTTGCAGAAAACATCTTGTAGCTGGACTCCGCAGCCCAGAAGAACTGTGCATATTCAGGCTGGGAGAATTACTTTTCTCCCTCAAATTCTGGAGAGGCAACAGAAATCAGGTGATGACTTCAACAGATGTGCCTGTCGACAGAATGTATCCAAGGAAAATCAAGAAAGAAAAGACACCCACCCCTTTTTTTCTTTTCTAAATATGTTTGAAAGGTGGGGTTGGGCCAGGAATGCACATGGAGCCTCATGCCAATATCATCACCATTAAAGCACCATCAAAAGGAGGAGGAAGGGCTGAAGTTGCAACCAACAGGCCATGCTCCCCGTGTCCTGAGCACAGGACTGGATCATTTTAGCTTACCTTAGTGCTTTTACTTTCCTTAGTGAATTTAGTGCCAGATGGACAGCACTGGAGACTTCTATTCGCTCTGTTGGCAGGACTGAATAGACTATAGAGGCAGAACTCTCCTCTCTTCCATAGAGGATGCCCCTCCAGTACATCATGCCAGTTAGATAAATAGGATTGTTTGAGGAAGCAGCAGTGGGAGCTTTGCATCTGGCTAGGAGCAAGAAGAATGTTCAGTGTGAGGTGGCCATCCAGGGAGCCAGTTAGTGCCAAGTTCTGATGGTGGTTTTGTGATATGAATTTCTACCCACTAAATGTGGGACTGAGACTGGCCCCCAACTCCTCGAACCTTGGTCACCAAACCACAATCAGATGGTAGCAGCTTTTGGTCACTAATAGACATGGACCCAAGACAGATCTGAACACCCTCAAGCTTTGGGGAAGTTTGGGTCTCAGTATGTTGGCTCCTTTCTCTATAGTGAACCAGACTGACCCCTCCACATCTGAACTGCTCCAAAATTTGAAGAAGAATGGATCTGGACCCAAGCTTTGCAATTTGGGCTTGTTGCTGATCACCACCAGCCTAGATCTACTGAATTTAAACATAAAGAGCCAGAAGTGCTGTAGATCATTTCCAATCCCTTAATCTTCCAGCCCCCTGTACATCAAACATTTTTGGCCAAATTTTTCTAAAATAGGAGCCTATCCATGAACACTCAACTGCTCTCATTAATAGAAACAGGAGCTGCTGAGTGCTTGTCAATTTCTGATCACTTAGGATCCCAATTCAATAGAGCATTTAAGCATATGCTGGAGTCCCATTTTGAGAGGTAAGCACATGTGTAATCCATTGTTGTGTGTTACAGGTCCCTTTTCTGTGCCTGATTCATACAGGGCATGAGTCTATCGCAGCGCTGGTTAAGTAACTTTTTCCTCTTTAGCTCAAGCTGTAGCAGCTCATGCTTTTTAGGTCCCTGATGTGTCAGCCATGATGGCAGCCATCACCCAGGCCTAAGTGCCTTGCTGAAGAGGGATAGACTTTGAACTGGGACCTACCAGCCTAAAAATGAATTTGACACTAATTTCAGGGAACTACTTCTGAAAAAGCTTGGCTTTTGTATATCAAATCAGGATGAATATTGTGCTTGGGTGTGGCTTAACAAATAAAAATCTGTCTAAAAAAATCTAGGACAGCACGATTCTGTTTCATCCTTTCTCAGATGAAATATAATTTTATTCCAGTAATTATCACAATGAATCTCCCTTGTGTTAAGCAAGGCCATTGTTTAAAATAACTCCAGACACTTCACTCCAAATTCTATAGTATTTATTGTGAGTGAACGGGGGAAATATCTCATGGAAGACAAGACCTCACATGTGGTTAAACTAGCTTTCATTTCTAAGATGGCAACACATGAAATATGTACAGATCAGAAACACTGGTGCTAAAATATTTACCGGGAAGACTTTGGACCACCTTCCTCTGTCATACAATGTGCCTCCGTCTGTATGCAAGATATTTAACGACAATTTAAAATTAATTTTGCTTTCAAGCCTTTTAAAAACATATTTTAAAAAACCCTCCTGTTTGATTGCTTTTTTTTCCCAAATGGGAAAATGTTCACATCAGGATTGATTTAATTTTTTTCCCTTTTAAATCCTAAACAGTTCTGCTACAAGAAATAGTAGCTGCTATTGGTTAAAAATTCATTTGCCTTGTCTTTGCTGCTGATTGATATTGGGAAGGAGAGATGGAGGGAATGCAGTAATTTCCAGAGGGGAAAAAAGTCTCACATGTCACCTGTTTCTTAGAACAATGTTAGTTTTGGAAAAATTGTGGGTTAAACAGAATAATCTTTTAAAGTTCAGTAAATGTTACTCCAATTTTTATCTTTTGTCTTTATCACTCTCATTCACTGCATGATGCCTGAGGAGAGCAAGTTGACTGCATTTCCAAATGGGAGTTTTATAGTCCGTTGAAGGAAAGCAGCTACCCTCACTGAATAACAGTGCACCGTTTCCAGTTGCAGATTTTAAATGCTTGCTTTTAGAAGTGGCGTGTGCCCCACACTTAGCAACATGTGAATCAGAGATTGGTATCAGCTGCATCTGGAGCTTATCAGAATTTTTTAGCGCTGCATAACCAGCCTCGAAATTTTGGTTTAACTAATGCTGGACAAACTACTCCACATGATGTCTAGTATTAGAGGGGTAGCCATGTTAGTCTGGATCTGCAAAAGCGACAAAGAGTCTTGTGGCACCTTATAGACTAAAAGATTTTAGGGCTCATGAGCTTTTGTGGGCTAAGACCCACTTCATCAGATGAATGTTGTGGAAATCTCCAGAGGCAGGTATAAATATGCAGGAAAGAAAGCAAGATAAATTCAATCGGGGGGGTGATGAGGCCCATTTCCAGCAGGTGATCTGGAGGTGTGAACACCCAGAGAGGAGAAACTGCTTTTGTAATTGGCGACTGAATTTACCTTGCTTTCTTGCCTGCATATTTATACCTGCGTCTGGAGATTTCCACAACATTCATCTGATGAAGTGGGTCTTAGCCCACAAAAGCTCATGATCCCTAAAATCTGTTAGTCTATAAGGTACTACAAGACTCTTTGTCACTACTCCACATGAATAAATCCTGTGTGGAATTTTCTGTGCACACATCACCTGAGTTTACAAATGGTAATATTTGCATAAGTGTTAATTACAAACAAATTGCATCCTATGGGCTGTTTGCACAGTGTCCACTTCGGGTATTAGTTATTTGTGAATCAGTCATCTAACCATTCTATCTGTGCACCATGGAATATATCACTGGCAGAACAAGAAAGAGTTTCCCGAAAGAAAAGCATTCTCTACTCCCACATGGGTGGAAGCATCAAATTGACCAATAAGATGACAAGAAATCAGGAGCTCAAGTCACATTACAGCTGGTGGTCACTAGCTAGATTCTCCATCCATACCCAGAGCCTGTGGCTTCACCTCTACTCTTCTGGGAAATTTCTTCTCCATTAAACACATAAAATAATGCAGCAGTTAGTGTTGCTGCGTGGCTTTGCCATTAGAAACCTTGGCTAAGATCCTCAAAGGTATTTAGATGCCTACCTCCCATGCAATGGGAGTTGAGACTAAATAACTTTGAAGATCTGGGCCTTTGGTTCCAATATACCAGCACTTCTTTGCTCTTGGTGAGTCTGGCTCTAAAATTGTTGGTGAGTCCCATCAAAGCTGGGTCCATCTTGTGAATGGACAATCAAACTAGCAAGGCTCATGTGGCCTGAAAAGCAGCCAGAAACTATAATGGAGGCTCACACCGCTGCTTGATTCTGAGTCACAAATTCTCTTGGGAACAGCAACACGACAGCTTTGTTCTGGAGCTGAGAAGGCAGTAGCTTATCTGCTCTGATCAATGGTAATATCCAGAACAGGGAGCCAAACGTCCTGACTTTGACCTTCTTCAAATAAGCTCTGGTTTCAACTGACTAACATTAGAGTGATTCCAGGATCTGAGAGGTGTACGGTCTGATCCTCTTACAGTGATTTTTGCAAACTGAGCATCTGGTCTGTAGAAACTAGTATTAGGTGAACCAATGGGCTAGACTGAATGTTGCACTGGACCAGCACTATTTTGATGGTCCCAAATCAGTATCGTCTGAATGTTTGCCTGAAATCAAGAATAGGTGAATCAATATGCAAATTTCACAGAGAAAGGAATGCTGGGAGTTACCTTATACTATTCTAAAAACCATACATTGATTATAAAATGTTAGTCTAGTTAAATTTTTCACAATGTGGGAGTCTGCCCCATCTTTGTATATGTCTAGAGAACCTTTCTGTCATTCACTCCACACCAGCTAAACTGTCCTCGCGGAGATGCTTTTAATAAAACTGGTTGTAAATTTAGATTTAGCTTGTGATAATTGTAAATAGAAAATGCCACAAATGATGCACAGATCTGCAAGATCCCTGTGCCAGACATTACATGTGGCTAGCACCAGGGTTAGCTGTGTTTGTTTATAGCCTTGGATAAGTGCTTTTAGTGTGCATGATGTCATCACTATAAATTAAATAAATATCCCAACCTCTTTCACTTTACATAGTACAACTTGTGCACTAAATAAGGCAGAGGATGTGCAGAAAAAAAAGGTACGTGATCATATAAATAAAGACAATGGCAATTGCACACAAGAGGGCAGAGTTAAGGTTATATAGGTAACTTTCATTTAAGCTGTTTCATTATTCTTTAGCTTTCATGAATACTCCATAAAACAGCAGCATCTGGTGTTTTTTTATTGCATTTTTCTATGTTTTAAACTCCTTTGAAAGGAAAAAAAGACCTTTCTCTGGCTGACATGTGTAGAAGAGTTTTTTGGTCTGCTCTCTTTGAAAAGGCAAGATTTTATATATCCTCTTGATTTTATTGCTGGCTTTATCATAAACAGCGTGCTCTTCCTGTTATCCTCTTATGGGAAATCAGGTCATGTTATTCGGAGCAACTTATAATGATGTAGAAGTAGAGATGGTCTGAGTTACTAATTTGGAATCTGGATCCAAACTTTTGCAGTGTTTAGGGATATTTGTACCCCGGAATATAGGCCATGCCTACGCCTAGTTAAAATAATATGACAGGATGGACCAGATTCCCACCTGCTGCAAACTAGGCATGTAGCTTCATTGAAGTCAACTAATTGAAGCTGAAGTCACTAAAATTTCACATTGAAGTCACTAAACCCAGTGAAGGATTTGACCAATACATGGCCTTTCTTTCTTGTGATTTCACAAATCTAGATCCCTAGCTGGTGTAAATTGGCATAGCTTCATTGACTTCCATGATGTGACACCAGTTTACACAAGCTTTTTTCCAACATAGTGGGATTTTCTTCACAAACCATCAGAACTTTCTTAGAGCACGTGGCCATAGGTCATCGGGTATTAGTTGAAGATGATTGCAGCTGGGATTTTCAAAGGGATGAGGTCGGGTGCCAACTCCCATTGGCTTTCAGTGGTAGTTGGTCAACTAGCTCTGTTAGGCCACTCTGAAAATCCCACCTGAATTTCCAAACCTTTTTGGGGTTCACCCCCTCAACAGTGAAAGTCTGCTATGGAGAATGAAGCAGAGCTGGGAATTCTTGAGGATGAAAGGAAGAAGGGGAGGAAGAGGACAACGAAGAAGATGATGAGCATTCAACAGCTCTCAAGAGCTTGACAGCACCACACATGGAATCCAGATGTTCACCAGCCCCAGCACCTTCACAGTGAGCCAGCAGCAAATAAAGGCAAATGCACCAGGAGAAGGATGAGCAACGGAAATTGAAAATGTCAGACAGCAAAGCTTTAGGAACAGGAGTTTTCAACTTGGCATTCACAAAGCTCAAAGCAAATACAAACCAGAAGTTAGGCAGCACTGTGGTTACTGCAGAATCCTCTAACTACTGCTTTCTGGTCACCAGCAACACAGACTACTGGAAATGGGCAAAAGGAGTTCAGTTTCAGTTCTGTTTAGCAGATTAATGGCCTGAAATAAGTACCATTAACACAGTTCTTGGCCTGGTAGTCTACTTAGTGTCTTTTAGCCAGAGATATCTGAATACTTTACAAATATTAATTCAGCCTCCCAACAACACTGAAGTTAATAGTGTACAAGCCCAAGTTAACTAATGCCATATCAATCCTATTGGCAGGCATAGAGAGATGGTGTAACCTCTAGACCAGGGATCTCAAACACAATTCACCATGAGGGCCACATGAGGACTAGTACATTGGCCCAACGGCCACATCACTGAAATCTTTTCATACGATACAAAAGTATAGTCAAAAATGAGAAAAATGAAGAGTAATATAGTATGCTATTAAAAGTCAATACATTAACTTTTTTATACTGTAATGCAAAGAGGGGTTTTAATAAAATATAAACACTAAACAATGCACCTCACAAACAACAAAACACATATTTACTTTTAGAATTACTTCAGTTAACGTCCCCCACACCCCTGCCAAACAGCTGTTTGGAAAGCACTGGGAGGTAAGCACTGGGAAAGTAAGTGGAGGAGCGGGGATACAGCGCTCTTGGGGGGCAGAGGGGAGCTTGGCTGCCGGTGGACTCAGCGCCTATGGTGGGCTGCAGGAAATAACTCTGCGGGCCACATGTTTGAGACCCCCTGCTCTAAACCATATCTCCTCTCTGGAAGAGATGGAATGTCAGTTTTCTCCTGTAGGATAAATGTATGGCACCTGTCTTAGTACATAACATGCCAAATTCTCACTCCAAAGCAGCCATTCCCTAGGATGCGTACACAGACAGCCATATTCCTTAGCTGTTGCAAAAGATCACAGAGCTCATGTTACAAGTGTTTCATAGCCTCATAGAAGATTAGGATTGGAAGAGACCTTAGGAGGTCATCTAGTCCAAACCCCTGCTCAAAGCAGGACCAATCCTCAACTAAATCATCCCAGCTAGGGCTTTGTCAAGCTGGGTCTTAAAAACCTCGAAAGATGGAGATTCCACCACTTCCCTAGGTAAACCATTCCAGTGCTTCGCTACCCTTTTAGTGAAATAGTGTTTCCTAATATCCAGCCTAGACCTCCCCAACTGCAATTTAAGACCATTGCTCCTTGTTCTCTCATCTGCCACCCTTGAGAACAACTGAGCTCCATCCTCGTTAGAACCCCGCATTCAGGTAGTTAAAGGCTGCTATCAAATCCCCCCATCACTCTTCTGCAGATTAAACAAGCCCAGTTCCCTCAGCCTCTCCTCGTAAGTCATGTGCCCCAGTGCCCTGATCATTTTCGTTGCCCTCCGCTGCACTCTCTCCAATTTATCCACATTCTTTCTGTGGACACAGTACTCCAGATGTGGCTTCACCAGTGCCAAATAGAGGGATATAATCACTCTCTTCGATCTGCTGTCAACGCTCTTACTAATACAGCCCAATATGCCATTGGCCTTCTTGGCAATAAGGACACGCTGTTGACTCATATCCAGCTTCTTGTCCACTGTAATCCTCAGAGCCTATTCTGCAGAACTGCTGCTTAGTCAGTCGGTCCCCAGCCTGTAATGGTGCCTAGAATTTGATTGTCCTAAGTGCACGACTCTGCATTTGTTCTTGTTGAAAATCATCAGATTTCTTTTGGTGCAATCCTCCAATTTATCTAGGTCACTCTGGACCCTATCCCTACCCTCCAGAGTATCTACCTCTCCCCCTAGCTTAGTGTCATTTGTGAACTTGCTGAGGGTACAATCCATCCTATCATCCAGATCATTAATGAAGATGTTGATCAAAACTGGCCCCAGGACAGACCCCCTGGAGCACTCTGCTTGATACTAGCTGCCAATTAGACATCAAGCCATTGATCACTAGCTGCTGAGGCTGACAATATAGCCAGCTTCCTATCCCTCTTATAGTCCATTCATCCAATCCATACTTTTTTAACTTGCTGGCAAGAATACTGGTGGAGACTGTATCAAAAGCTTTGCTAAAGTCAAGATATATCACGTCCACCGCTTTCCCCATATTCACAAAACCCGTTAATTCATCATAGAAGGCAATCAGGTTGGTCAGACATGACTTGCCCTTGGTGAATCCATGCTGACTGTTCCTGATACCTTCCTCTCCTCCAAGTGCTTCAAAAAGAATTCCTTGAAGACATGCTCTATGATTTTTCCAGGGACTGAGGTGAGGCTGACCAGTCCATAGTTCCCCGGGTTCTCCTTCTTCCCTTTTTTAAAGCTGGGCACTATATTTGCCTTTTTCCAGTTGTCCAGACTGGGACCTCCCACAATTGCCACGAGTTTTCAAAGATAATGGTCAATGGCTCTGCAATCATATCAGCCAATTCCTTCAGCACCCTTGGATGCATTAGATCAGGACCCATGGACTTGTGCATGTCCTAAACAGTCCTTAATCTGTTCTTTCACCACTGAGGGCTACTCACCTTCTCCCCACACTGTGTTTCCCAGGACAGCAGTATGGGAGATGACCTTGTCTGTGAAGACCAAGGTAAAAAAAGCACTGAGTACTTCAGCTTTTTCCACATCATCTGTCATTAGGTTTGCCCAAACAGAGAATATACAATAGAAACTCCAAATAGCCTTGTAAGTTTTAAGAGGCAGATCAAGAAGACAGTGCTTGCTGGATGGGAACAGATGGCTTTCATCTGAGTCTACACAGCTGAGAAGCAGAATGCTTCTCTTTTCATGGTGCAAGAGTGGCTATTGGGGAAAACCCCATGATTCAAATGCCCAGCGCTGACTGAAAGTCATTGGGGGTTACTTGCTTTGAAAATCCCTGCCCTGGTCTCAAAACCACTTTAAGAAAACCAAAATAATAAAAATCCCCAGTCATGTTGACTTTCAGCATTGGCGTTTCTCATTGTCTCAGTGACGGAGCCATTGCAGAGGGTGTGGGAGCCTTGAGGTTATGCTACAGTCTGTGACTCATGACTGCTGGAGCCACAAAACTAGCAGCATGTTGCCAAGATATTTTCAACTGAAAGAGAGGAACACTGCAGTAGACATTAAAATAAATTCAGGTTAAGGCTGAGGCACAAACCCATGTAAGCTAAGCAAGTAAATTAAACTGGCTCTCCTCTATCCCTAGGCACTGGTGTCCCAATGGTCCTCAACCCCAATAACATACATAGACGCTCAGCAGGGTTGGGTTAAAATATCAGAGCTCATACAATCTATTATCAGTGCCCCCAAACACTCTTAGCTCAGCCTGCCCAAGGCTTAAGTGTTTCACTGCACATCTTGTTGCCTAACAGAAGACCAAGCTACCTTGGGCCTTCTCAGTGTTAATCATGACAAATAAACATGGATAGTCCGGATCCTGTTCATTGGGTCCACCCTGAGCAACCTGTTGGTGGTCAACTGGTACTCCCCACATGTGTCACCATTTGCAACTGTGCAAAGAGGGGTGTGAAACCTTAGCTGTGCTGAATGGCAGCATCTCACACTCACTTTGCACGAGGGTGTCAGTGCAAAACAGTGGAGAATCAAAGCCCACCATTGTGATGCCTGTGCACTGTGGGCCTCCCAAAATACCTGTCACAGGGTGCCTTGCCCTTTAAGAGAAGTTGGGTGTAGATTCACCTGTGACTAATCTGCTACCTCCCAGCTGATGCTGTGAGACCAGGGGTTGGGTGACATTTGAATCACTTTTGGTCTGCATAAAGGCCCGCAAGAGCTTAGTTGAGTTGCAGGTGTTCCTGAGGCCAGGGAAAGAACCCATTGTATAGATTCAGGTGCATGGCCTGCAGAGGGTTATCCTGCAGGGAGCCATTGCAGGACAGCTGGGCTGGGTCAGGGGAAAGGGACATG
Source organism: Dermatemys mawii (assembly GCA_007922305.1). Lineage (NCBI taxonomy): Eukaryota > Metazoa > Chordata > Testudines > Dermatemydidae > Dermatemys > Dermatemys mawii. The sequence continues at coordinate 4,503,420 of ML677390.1, read as the reverse complement.
ACTGATACTCTGGAGAAGTCAGAGTGAAGCCTGAAGAAAAGAGGACTGAAATACCATGGCTGGAGCGTGTGCTTTGGTGCATAGGTTGGTAGCCCATTGGCTTATCGCACCCAGTCCTAGCACAGCTCTTTGAAGAAGGGTGCTTGGATGAGAATTTTCATCGTATTGTGGGACTGAAAGGCATGGTGGGGAATTGAGTAAATATCCCAGGGTCTCCCAGGGATAGTTGCCATTTTTTTGGCCCTTATCCTGAAGCCCAATGTAGGGGGACTGAACCAGCTGTTGATGCAGCAAGCCCTATGTCTGAGTATACAGAAGAATGGCTGCCCAGTTGTGGAGATGGTGGTGGAGATAATTCCAGAGAGAGTGTGAGTTGCCAGAGAGCAGACATTGGAGTCCCTTGACACTGCTCTGGAGCCAGATGGGCTCAAGCATATGCTGCTTCTTTATTCCAAGCCAGATCAGGGGCCGATTAGCTAGGGAAGCTGAATCGGCTGAGTGCCGCTGTTCGGCCAGGACAACAAGCAGTGAGTGGCAGAACAGGGTTACAGAACCGTGGCCTGCAGAATTCCAGAATGGGCAAGGAGGCCTCTTCCTACATGTGACAGGAGCTTGCTCTGGTGAGCGGCACTTGCTGGGGAGGAGGGGTTTGCTTTGTGGGTGCTGGCAGTCCCTGAGGAACCCCATGCAGTGGGATTTACAATGGTGTGAGGAAACGCATCGGGGGGGGTGTGCTGTGGTGAAACAGCATCTGTCATTGAGTAAAGCCTTACAGAGGGGTGACCCCAATGTCCCTGATATTGTGAAGGGGGTTCACAACAGGGATTCACCAGCCTGTGATGAGGCTACAGATGGAACTGCTATTCCCATTTCATAGCCACTCAAGCTAGCCTTCCATGGTGGAAAGGCTGCTCCTCCATGATGATGCAAGCCCTGGTGGGTCTCAGAGGCGAATGTTAGCATAGGTTGGCCTGTGAAAAGAGGTGAATTTAAGAACTCCGGGCTGTTCTGTAATGGACAAAAGGGCCCAGACCTTCCACCATTAGAGATGGTGGGCCCAGACTTTCCACCATTAGAGATGATTTCTCCCTCTCTGCTGTGCCTTTGGGAGACCTCGCCAACTCACTGGCTTGTGAAACGCTCCCCTGACTGCACCAGCTGAGCCTGGCAACCCCTCCTCTGTGGCCCCCAGGGGAGTGGAATGGTAGCTGCATGAGCGTTGGCGTTAAAAGTAGGTGATTTATGCTATAGGCAGGAGGCCTGCTTTTGAAAGAGCAGAACTCCAGCCTGGACACAACCCTCTTGCTGGGATCAGACAGACCCTTTCTCCTCTGACATTTTGATTCATACCTGGATACAGCGACTGCCTATGGCCTATAAAAGTTTTTATGTTTCATTAAGTTTCTGAAGATTTCAGTGCCGTATTCCCCCCAACCCCATTAATCGGGAGTAAAGAGGTGGGGGTTGTGATGGGACAGCTGCTGTGGATTATACTTATCCTTGGTAAATTGCATGGCTTCAACAAAATGAGCAACAAACCCCTGTGAGTTTACGACCTGCGACTTAATGCAGCCTCCATTAATTTTATGACTAGATTTTCTTATATTTACTCTCATATATCAACCAGAGGTGGGTGGAGGGGAGATGGAAGCCCCTCCTAGCCCCCCACTACACATACTGCTCATGGAACGAAGGGCATGTATGATTCTGGTTTACAGATAGACTACTTTTCAATATGTAATCTGCCTTGTGTACCTATATGGCCCCCATTACCATCGTGTCTGGGCATTATGGGGTATTGAAAAGTGTTAAAAAAAATTACAAGCTGTCACTTTCAAACCTAAGGGGTTTCCTGGTCCTACTTGCAGGTTAGGGGACTCTGCGGGAAGCATGCGATCACAGTCAGTTTTGCAAAGAGCCAACCTAAAGCATGGTGGGTGAATTGTACCTCTTTGTCTTAGGAAGCAGCCTGCTTTGTCTCTTTCTGGTTTTGGTTCTTATGTGTTAAGGTTCTGGATTTTAAGAAATAAAGCAATGTTACACAGCAACCATTCAGAAAGATGTAACCTTTTCATCCTTACAACACCGCTGTGAAGTAGAGCATTGCTACTCTCCCCATTTTATAGATGGGGAACTGAGACACAAAGGCTAAATTTTTGAAAGCACTTAAAGGACTTAGGTTCCTAAGTCCCATTTGGCTAGACTCCTAAAATACATAGGGTAAACAAAAATGAAAGTTGAATTTCCATATCCTCAATATACTCCAGGAATTGGGAATTTAATAAAACCCACCAAATCTCATGAGATTTGTGATAAAACCATGAGAGTTGGTGACACTGCTGATGCAATCCTGCAGCACATCAGATCAGCAAATTCAGACTCTCAGATTAAGTCCACCCCACTTCCACCACTTAGTTATACTTAATCCTGCCTCAGACGAGGGAATGGAGTAGATGACCTCTTGAGGTCTCTTCCAGCTCTACATTTCTATGATTTTCATTCTCCTCTCCCCTATGACCAGAGGAAGCAATAATATTATCAATCTATTTAAACAGAATCTGTGAGCTCTAGACTAAAACAATGTTCTGACCAGGGATGGCTCATGGACAAGAGGTTTGGGTCCAGCTGTGGAAATGACTTTTATATTTAAGCTAGAGTTCACGTTCGGGTTCACCAATGCTGAAATCTTGTGAGCTGCTCTCAGAGGGTTCGGATGTATGTTTCTGGCTTCTGCATATCACCAAGGATGGAAGGTTGAAAATTTCAACCTCAGACAATGACAGATCCATCTTTCCCCACGGACGGTTCTGGAATGACCCAGTGATTGCAGCCCTCTCTGAGGAGGATCCAGGGGGACGGCACTGGCAATGCGAGGACTCAATACTCAGGAAATGAAAGGAAAGAAAAAGGCTTGTGGGGAAAAGAAAGCAACAAAGGGGATTAACAGCTGATGAGAAGGATGGAGGGGCTGAGTCTTCATTCAGGCCTGGTGAGTCCAAGCTGCTCCGGAGAGACTGACAGCTGCAAGTTTTCTCTGTCAGTGTTAATGGAAGTGAAATGGAAGGAAACAGGGCCGCTGTTCAGGAAACAGCCTCCTTTCTTATTTGATGTGTTAGCGTCAAAGCTCCAGAAGGCAGAAAAATGTGGAAACTGGCTTGTTTCCTTGTAGGTTGCCCCAGTCTAGAGAGCTATGGGTGTCTCCTGCATGCAAGGAGAATTAACCTTCTAGAGGGCCAATGAGGAGGAATCGGTTGATATAAACAGAATGAAAGAGGGACATAAATCCCCAGTCCATCCCATAAACAAGACAGGGTAATTGGCAGCACAGCATTTACTACGAAACTTAAGAAGGAGCTAAGTCCCTGAATAGCAGAGTAGCTTTCAAGAAAGGGGCTTGCAAGTCAAGAAGAGGGTGCAAAGGAGGTTTCATTTCAAGTTTGAATTTTCTCTCCCTTGAGGGCTGGCTGCCTGTGCAGCGCCACTCTCTGGACTCCTTCATTACGATTCTCAGTGGAAATGCTTCCATTCCAGGGGAGAGGGTGTGTGTGTGTGTGTGTGTGTGTGTGTGTTGGAGAAGGGTGTACAATGTGCAGCCTTGGGTAGGGGAAACCTCAGCCCCTCCTGCTTACTTGACATGTCCTACAGCACACGAGTGGCTGAGACTGTACTGTACAGACAGCAGCAATGCACTATTGCTACATGTCCCTCCTGAACGCTGCTATGTGTCAGCTGACACCTCTGAGGGCAAAAATAGAGGCAGGGCAGCCTTAGCAAAAGCAAAGTGGCTACTTAGGCCACTCCTCTTTTGGGGATCCCAATAGCCCATGTGATCTCTGGATCTCACCTGCCAGCTCTATTTGGCTACAGGACCAGAGTGGGAGGAAAGAACTGCTCTGGTCTACAGTTGGTAGGAAGTCAAACTAGATAGTGTTAAGAGCCAGGATTCTTTGAATGGGCTCCCTGCTAGGCCCTTTACTGGCAGCCAGATGCGAGGGTCAATTATCTCATGGCCTGATTCCTTCCTGGAACAGCTTGTGGCTTCATCTTTCCTGGCAGCCAAGGACACTGCAAGGCTCCCTCAGAGACTGTGGGGTGTACTTGTACACGTATGTCTAAGTACACTGGTGGATGGACTAGATGACCTCTTGGGGTCCCAAACATTCCTGCATTTCTGTGCATGAGGCCATGTTCCCCTCTGATCATTATTATTAGCTGCCTAAAAGTATAATTAACACAGAGTTACAGTTGTCCAGTGGTGCCTCGTGCCCTTCCAGCATGCTGGGTTCAGCTACATTCAGACCTCTGAAAACCAGGCAATGAAGAAGATACACACTTCCTGTACAAACCATCTTAACTCTGACCCCTGGAGCTGGCAATAGCCACTGGGAATGGCTCAGTGAGGGGAAAGAGGGGTGCCCTAATAAGGAGCCAGGAAGAACAGCTATGGGAACATGCCATTGCTTGTGTTGTGTGCCATAGATCGGAATTCCAGCGATTATCTGCATGCACTCCAGTTGCATTTACCCTGTTAAGTGCAGTTGCCTGAATGTGGGAGCAGTTTGGCAGAGCTGGGATTGTGATAGAAGGAGATTTTGGGGGTCACTGCCCCTCACGGGTGTGTGTGTATGTGTGTGTGTGTGTGTGGCTGAGCCCGCCACCCTCTATGTAATCAAAGAAAGGTGAATGTGTACCTTGAGGGCTCAAGTAGGTCGCACTTCAGTGCCGAGTTCTGTAGGTTGTGGCAGTAGCAGTACACAGGGGCAGTCTTGCAATGGGAATTCTCAGCACTCTGATGGCATACAATCAGCAGTTCTCAACGGGGCATCTGTGGCCCTCTGGGGGTCCATGAGCTCCTTCAGGGGCCCGCAGAGTCCCGCGGCTGAAACCCGGTGTCCTGAGCCCCAGTACTGAAGCCAGGAGCGTTGTGGGACTGAAGCTGGCCCCGCCCCAGCCAGTAGTAGCGTGGGGCTGAAGCCAACAAATCTCACTGCCCCCCCAAACCAGGAGCAGTGTGGGGGGGGCTGAAGCTGGGAGTCCTAGCGCTAACCCCCTGCCCGCACACAGCCCCTAGATACCTCCTGACTGCACCCTGAGCAGTTTCCAAAGTTTTTGAACTGAGTTCCCCTCTTCGAATTATACTTTTTGTCACCCAGACAGGCTGGGTGGCTTCCTAAGTGAGTCAGGGGGTGGAGGTGGCACTCCTTCCCTGAGATGTCTTAGTTGGGATTAGTTCTGCTTTGAGCAGGGGGTTGCACTAGAAGACCTCCTGAGGTCCCTTCCAACTCTCAGATTCTATGATTCTGTGACCCCGCTGTGCGGACCTGGCTCGAGCCCCGCCAGCCCCTTCCCCCCCAAAAAAGAAGTAAAACTATGCCTATGTCCAAGGATCTCTGGCCGGAGACCTGTGCTCCTCCCTGCACCCAGCTTTTTTACCACACATCCCAATGCTTTGTGAAAGTTTTCCAACTGGTAAAGGTGGGACACTTGTGGAACAATGTAAGTTGAAAAAATGTTGATAGGAATTGTTTTCCTCCCATGATAAATTCTGCAGGAAAAGAATCCCATTTTTCATCCAGCTCTATATACTGATTCAGAGCAAAGAACACCACCTCCTAAGCTGCCAACTAACATACCACTAAAACTGTACTCCAAGAAACGACCAAAAGGGAAGGAAAGAAAAATGTCCAGAGTCCTTCTAAGTAAAGTATTCTGGGAAAGCATGTGCATTCTCCTGTTTCCAATTCCCTGAGCCTTTCCAGAGCATTGCAGCAACGTTACAAATTTAGTCGTAAAGCTGTGGCTGACATAGTTATCACTATAAAACAATAATAACTATGAAGATACTTATTATGATGCATTAAGTTACAAAGATAGTAAATCTGTCATAAAACCCATGGCAATGCACTTAAACATGCTGTAGGAATTCCATTATGTTATTGATAAAATCTGCTGTCTTACCCTTCACAGAGCTGCATCTCCATTTTATTATGAATGGTGATTTGATGACACAACCTCTATCTTCCCCAGCGGTCGTTTATCCTCTGAATTTGCACCAGGCCTGGAGTATAATGCAGGCAAAATGGTTTGTAATTTAAGATAGAAGATGGGGTGATAACAAAGAACCTTAGTCTCTAAGGTGCCACAAATACTCCCCATTGTTTTTCCTCTTAGTGGTGTTTCTGCATTAAGATGGATTATTCATTATTGGAAGCGTAGCAAAGTCAGCCACTTCCCATGTACCCCCTTGTGGCCAGGGCTGGTGCTGCAGTGCCCTGTCTCAGTTTCCCCATTTGTTTCCTCAGTAACTCAGAGGCTTTCATGACTCCAGCAATAGCAAGATCTGGTTTTATTAATGTCATGTTCCAAAATGAAGACAAAAAGGTCTTCCATGGCAGAAGCAGATGCTGGGCACAGATTTTCCTCCCTAAGATACTGTCTCTTCCTCTGTTCTCTCAACCTTTGGAGAAGAGACAAGACCTGGCCTGCCTTCTTCCCAAATGGAAAAAAACTCCATCCCGTTGGGTCTTTCTATCTAGTCCCAATTCTCTTCTTCGGGGCTCTGTCTCCTTGCAGCTTCATTCTATAGTCCATGTGCAGTCATAGGGATTGTCTGCATAGTTCTAATTGCAGGTTGGTCTAAATCTGAAAAGGTGTGGGGGAGACCTTCAAAAACTGAAACTAGAGCTGGATGGGAAACTTTTTTCCCCATCCCATGAACATTTATGAGATTTAAAAAAAAAAAAAAGAAAAAAGAAAAAAAAGTCTGTCTCAAATACGGAACAAAAGCCAAAATCTCAACTTCTCAGGATCCAGAAAACAAAATTGAAATGTTTCATTTTGATTTTGATCTTTTTTCCCTCTTAACTTTTTAAAAATTAACTTCAATTTCAAAACAAAAATTCACTCCAAACTGAAAAACCAGATTTTTTTTAAAAAAGGTCCAAATAATTACTTTCAACAATTTCAAACATGTTTTGAGTTGGGATTTGTCAAAACCAGCCCTGTTTTTGCAAACAGTTCCAGGTTTGACAAACTTGCATTTTTTGATTGGGAAAAAACATTTAATTTAAAAATTTCCAGCCAGTGCAATCATATTAGTTTGGTTTTGGAGAGTCAGGTTTTCGTCTTTTTCTTAGAATTTAAGATAGGCAAATTACACTGAAGATTTGGGCCTTCTTCAGCTCCCATTAACTGAAATTTGTGGGACATGTCAGAGTGCTGGATTCCTAGTGGAAGATATTTTGAAGCTTCTTGGGAATATGTTGGGGGCAGATCATGAATGAAGCTGACTGAAGTGGTGTTACACTGAGTGTCCCATATGAAGGGTCACAAAGTGCAGCTGTTTCCTGTGACTTTTTTTATGTTCTTCTGACTTCTTAGTTCCTGATTCTCTCCTGAACTCACCAGAAAGGCTTTTCTCATGAATTTTCCTGGCCTGCTTCTGGACTAAAGAGGATGCTGCTTTTGGATGCTTGTGAAAACCAAACCACTGGATCTTTTCAAGATCATACATTTCTGGTTTGCACCAATCACATCTACATATGCACACACATGCACTCTTAGGCTCTGTAGCAGGGTGCTGGTGCAGAAGACACCTAATTAGCCCCTGCTCAGCTAGCCCCAATCAGGGGAAATGGACTGTGGCTGGGGAAAGCCTGATGCCTGGTCTAAGGATTGGCTGCACCTGCTGGCCTGAGGACTATAAAGGCTGGGAGGAGGCTAGAAGATGGGGGGGTTGTTTGCTTGTTGGTGCCAACTTGGCTGGTAAGCCTTGTATATAGCTGGATGCTGGTGGTGGGACAATGCTGTAAATAAAGACATGGGTACTGCACATTTAAAGCCTCTCTGAGCTTTACTGGGATGGCCAGGGAGACCCCCAGGAAGTGGGGCAGCAGGAAGACCCTGTTACCAGCTCATATACACAGAACAGCAGATAGGCACATGTAATAAGACCGGTTCACTTATGCCCTCAGGTATAAACGCCCCTGGCACACACCTAGATACAGTCCTGTCTGTGCTACAGTTTGGAGAGACCCAATTATAACACTTTTGTCCCTTTTAATCCAGTTAGTGTATGGTGCCATTTTGTAACACAAAATGGACCTTACCATTAATTTTTTAAACTGTGTTTTAACTATATTGCTAAATGTTGGCTATGCCCAAGGCTTTAACATGGTTCAGAGACACAGTTAAGTTCCCATTATATACAAAATGGAACAGTCTTATCTGGAGCTGCTCCCTTACAACCTTTAGCCCAATGGTTAGGGAACTGGAACAGACCTGAAAAGGGACTTTTTTTGATTCACAAAAAATGTCACATTTGATTTAATCTAACCTTCCCCAACTCCCGATTTCTCAGAACTGCCACCAAACCAACAAATCAGTTATTCACCCAGCTCTAACTAGTTGCTCCCAACAAAGCTTCAACACAGAGAAGCCCAAATATGCACTCATGCGGACCCAATGCCCCCCACCCATGCACACCAGACATCTTCACATAAGTGCACATTGCTGCATGCACTCACGTTTTCATGTACAGCCTCCCACTCTCCCATGCTCCTATAAACCCCATCAACTTTGCCAGCAATGGGTATGTTCCTTTTTTGTTGTTTTTCCTTTGTAATCTCTCAGGCTGGTAAGGAGTTCATGATTTATCACTGCAATAAGGCTTTTCTGACTGAAGAAAACCACATAAGCTGCCATTAACTTCTTGCTGAGCACAGGAACTGAAGTGCTGTTGCAAGCATTTATATTTTCTAATTACTCACAGATGACTAGAACTGTGTCAATGTGCAGCTGGAATATTAGCCTTTAAGCATTAGCTGGTTGATGCCTGTTTGTTTACTGGCTATTCGAATTACATACCAGATTTGCCAGAGTTGGGGAGAAATTCAGCAAAAGAGGGTTGATTTTAATAGGGAAGGACTTCTGAAATCACCAACATGCTCAGGTAATAGTCATAAAAACAGCATCCATCTTATAGTATGTCTTTTTGGATCATTAATTTTTATGTCTAATCAACTTCTTGTCTAAGGACTAAGTATATTCAGTAGAAGTAAGCTATGCTTTTAGGAAGCAATGGGAGCTCCTCATCTGGCATAAATTGGCAGAGCTGAATTGAAATAAGTGAAATTGCATTGATTTACATCAGCTGCAGTCTCTCTCGGCATGCCAGATGTGTGCCTTGGCATGTAGTGATCTGTCTTACCTGCTAAAAATCTGCTTCCCATGATGAAAATATATCCATGCCATGAGTTCACCAGGCCCCTTCACTTCCTGTGTCCTCAGCCTGGCAGACACCCCATACAGTTGGGTTTGACCTCAGTTTAAGGAGGCCCCCAAGCCGCAATTCTGGTTCATAACAGTACCCTCATTAGTCACCCACCATCATGGGCTGTTCTCTCTTCTCATGTGTCCTAGTCAAACCATGGCTGGTTTCCCCAGCCACCTCCAGAGATGCTGCAATGGGCTGAGGAAATGACAGATAGGGGAGGGAGGCAATTTTGATGTCTCATCTCGGTCCTGAAACTTAGGAACACCCAGCACTCTTCCTCCTACTGCAGGGGTAGGCAAACTATGGCCATCGGCCTGTCCTGCCTGGCCCCTGAGCTCTTGGCTGGGAAGGCTCCCCTCCCCTGCTGTCTCCCTTCCCGCACAGCCTCGATGTGCTGAGCAGGCAGCGCTCTGGCCCATAGCTCCTGGCTGGCTCTGGCGGCACTGCGCGATCTTGCTTAATAGCTTCCTTGACTATGGGCTACGATTTTGCCTGCTCCTCAGGTAGGGTCCTGTAGTCTGCTTGGACCTTCTCTGACAGAAATGGGCCCCCTGGCTCGCCCATGATGATTTTGCCCAGCCTGCTGCAGTTGCCAGCTACTCAAAAAGCCTCTGGGTTGTGGTTTGGCCTTCTTTCCCAGGCGCTGCTCGATTTCTCCAGGCATTGCAAGAAACCCTCCTGTTGCTTTTCTGTCCTTGCTGCCTGGGTCTGCTGCAGCCACACCACCAACAGGCAGAGTACATCCTCCATTTTGTGGCTTTTCTGTTCTCGTCATGGGAGGTCTCAGGAGAGCCCAGACCAGCACCTCCCAAAGGGCAGAATTGCCACTTAGCATGCCCCCTTCTGGCCAGATGTAGTCATGTAGCAACTCTCCCCTGTTTCCTCCACTATTCTTTGGCCTACTCCAGCCACAGGAGTGTCCTGGCACTCCAAACAGACCTCTTTACAGAGTCCAGGCCCTTTTGGGAGCATAGAGGCCTTTACTAAAGTTTAAAAAAAATGTATAAACAACCAAACCTTCAGCCTGGCTGGGCTCAGCTGGAGTCCATCTTGTGGCAAGCATGCCTCTCCTGCTCTAGACTGCCCTCCTGTCTAACCACAGGTCTCTGGGCCTCCATCAACCTCATGGTCCAGGGGTTGGCACACCTCTCCCCTCACTCAGGGCATCAAGCAGGCTGCAGCTCCTAAGGACCTGTCTCCAGTCTGGCTTCCAGTCACCCCTGGAGAAGCTGGTCTGGTCTGGTCTTTCCTTTCCTTTCCTTTCCTTTCCTCCCCACAACTGCTGGGATTCCTCGTGTTTAAACCCTGCACCCAAGAGTAATAGCCAGTACAGGTGCCCCAGGAAGGGGCTAATTGAACACTTGGCTGCAAGGTAGCCCCTTCCAGACCAAAATGAGGTTTATATACCCAATCACAGAAAGACTAGAAGGAAAAGCAACTACTAGCAGGTTGAACTCAGATTAGTTTGTTGCATCATCTCATGTAAATTATGCTCCTTTGGACATCCACTGACTGCCAGTCCACATTACCACTTACCCCATTTTCCGACCAGTTTATACTTGGTGTAAAATATACCCTCTCAGGCAGGTGCACAAGAAGGAATCACTGATATTGTTATTTTCTACCATGTAGTTAAACGTTTTGAAAAACCCAGCAGTTCTGGCACATAGATTTTCCCATCCTCCCTCTCCCACTCCTTCCATTTGTATCTTAGGCCTAGTTGTTGCATATCGTGTTAATTTAGGCCCTGATCCTCATGCTTAACTTTACCATTGTGAGTTATGCCATTGAGATCAATGGGAATATCTCAGGTGCAGAAGAGCATCCCTGGCATTGGTGCCTTTGATTGTAAACTCCTGAGGACAGGGGCTACCCCTTACTTTGTGAATGGGAAGTTCCACTTGCTTCATAGGCACTGGCCTGGGCAGTTACAACGGAACACTGGAGTATGCTTTGCATTATTGTTTAGCATGGTCCAGTGCAAATGATGAGCCAGATTCTGTGTTGCTTACTCCCTCTAGCTAATAGGGCGGAGGAAGTGGCCAGTGGTGGGAAGGGCCAGTTCTGCAGTTTTTTTGCTTATGACAAAGGCTCCAGAGAATTAGAGCCCTCGGTGTGAACAGGGAGCAAAAGAAAGAAACTCCAAAGGAGAAACTCAAGTCCTTCTGAACAGGTGTTCTGTGAACAGCAGGGACCTTCTTCCATTTTGAATCCTGCGGCTTGCATTATTCCTAAAGACGTTCTGTTCATTTTGTCTGCAACTGCTTTTTTTAAAATTTTGTGTGCACAGATTTTATCCTTGTTTCCTAATGACTGGAAACTTATCAGTATAAACACATACAAATGTGTGTGTTTCCATATGTGACTTATTTAACTTTATTAAATAGTGCAGTATTTACAGTAAGGTCTTGTAACCATTACTGATTACTGTTACAACTGGTACTGATCTACTTTTTTGAACAAGTTCATTTTGTAACTAAATTGCAAACCTCTCTATATATCATCGTGCAATACTTTATTTATTTTACTGCACTTAACCAAGAGAAGGCATTTCAAGATGCCAGCCTATTTAATATATTCATGTGGCTAGCAAAAGATTTGAATTCTGCAGCTTTCATTTGAAAATGAAACTCAGGGCTGCAAATCAAAAAGAACCCTTCCATAGTGACCCAGAGTACTGTCTGCCTGAATCTGCAAATAGCCAGAAACAAGGGCTTTGATAGGTGTGAACTAAACTGGTCTGCTATTAATCTCATCGGGGGTGTTAACTATTAAGACAAATAATGACACATTAACATCAGCATTAACTGTGTCTTTTCACCAAGTAGGTTTGTAGGACATTTTAAAGCATTCAAAATTAGAAGCTGATGCAATGCCCTCATGGGCTGATGATGCAGTGCAAAAACGTGGGATGGTGCAGTGACATTGCCAGGCTGTGATGGTGTCTTGCAATATGGTGATGTCATGGCAGGAAATGGTGCTTTTGTTGTCACAGTGAGGTGATCTTACTTCATAAAAGGATGAGAACATCAAACTACCCCAATGAACAGGCCAGGATGTTGTGATGTGGTGACTTTGTCCCAGAAGGCAAATATATAGAATGTCAACACTCCCTGTGGTTCAAAGTTTCTCTCATTAGAAGTGTCACCAGGGCAATCCCTATTTACTAGGAATTTAGACTTGTATCACATCCACTGCAATGAAATTAATTACTGCTTGTAGCAGAGAATTGGGAAAACAGTGAAAAGGTTTGGAATTTTGCAAGAATGGACATTTGGGAGCTTTTTAAATGGGAAAAAATACTGGTTTTGTAAAGAGGAATTTGAAATGACTCGGAAGGCTATAGCTCGGAATGCATGGTTACATCTTGGGTTGTGAAAATAAAAACCCTCCTATTGCCTCTTGTTTAGATGTGTGTGCTAGGATAGCATGCTGGGGGACCAGTTTCTATCCTTCACCTATGCTCTTTGGGGCCCAGTTCCAATTCCCAGACTGCATCTCTCTCTGATTTCAGGGTCTTTCTTACTTCCTCCATATGCTCTCTGAGGACAGTCTCATTAAAGAATGTTCCTCTGATACATGGCACCTGGGAGCACTAAATAATGGATTATAATGGGCTGTATTTAAAAAAAAAACAAAAACCTCATTTTGTTCTGGCCCTGGCTAACAAATGGAAGTTATACCTCTCTCTAGGCCTTTGCTATCCTTACTGTTCAAAACCATTTGGTCACAGAAAGGGAAGTGAACAAGGCTTGTGTTCTGTAAGTATTGTTCATGGAGTCCTATATCCCCCAGGAATGAAAAGCTAAAATGGTCTAATTAATTGGCTCTGACTAAAACTAGAGGTTAGCCCTTTAGTGAACAATGCCCCTCTCTGCATGTGCCTTAGACTGAAGCTGCCTGAGACAGATAAAACCATTGTACCCAACTCTAACACACCCAAAATACTTACCTAATTTGAGATTGGAGAGCTGTCTGTAGAGGTAGGTCTATGGTAAAACCTTTAATAAGGGAGATGCAGCCTACATCTAGAGGGGATGCCAGCTAGAGGGGAAAATTGGGGCTGACTGGAAGGAATGCATGGGATTAATCAATTACTATAGTAATTTAATCACACACACTAGCAAGGCCTAGAACCTTGGTCCTTTAGCTCCAAAACCACAGGTATTTGCCATATAAACTAAAGGAGAGCTTCCTCAGGTGTTAGTAGTAATAGGGCCTTTGTATGCTAGCCATTAGTGGGTACCAGTACATTACAAGACACCCAGCTGGGACTACTCCCAAAAGCTACAGGACCAGGGTGTCACATGACAAAACTGAGAAGTCTAGCTCTAGACATGACTCTTTATTATAATAGAATCATAGAATATCAGGGTTGGAAGGGACCTTAGGATGTCATCTAGTCCAACCCCTTGCTCAAAGCAGGACCAATCCCCAACTAAATCATCTCAGCCAGCGCTTTGTCAAGCCTGACCTTAAAAGCCTCTATGGAAGGAGATTCCACCACCTCCCGAGGTAACCCATTCCACTGCTTCACCACCCTCCTAGTGAAAAAGTTTTTCCTAATGTCCAACCTAAACCTCCCCCATTTGAAACCATTACTCCTTGTTCTGTCATCTGCTACCACTGAGAACAGTCTAGACCTATCCTCTTTGAAACCCCTTATCAGATAGTTCAAAGCAGCTATCAAATCCCCCCTCATTCTTCTCTTCTGCAGACTAAATAATCCCAGTTCCCTCAGCCTCTTCTCATAAGTCATGTGCTGCAGCCCCCTAATCACATTTGTTGCCCTCCGCTGGACTCTTTCCAAATTTTCCACATTCTTCTTGTAGTGTGGGGCCCAAAACTGGACACAGTACTCCAGATGAAGCCTCACCTATGCTGAATAGAGGGGAATGATCACTTCCCTCAATCTGCTGGCAATGCTCCTACTTATTCAGCCCAAAATGCTGTTAGCCTTCTTGGCAAAAAGGACACACTGTTGACTCATATCCAGCTTCTCGTCCACTGTAACCCCTAGGTCCTTTTCTGCAGAACTGCTACCTAGCCACTTGGTCCCTAGTCTGTAGCAGTGCATGGGATTCTTCCATCATAAATGCAGGACTCTGCACTTGTCTTTGTTAAACCTCATCAGATTATGACATTCAATAGCTCTAGCTGAACACCTGGGTTTGGGGGCTGTACAAATGAAATGTCCAGAGAATTGAAAAATCCACTCCCTTAGCAAATGAATAACAGACCCTGAAGAGTCCCTCCTCGCTGAGATGCCAGTAAAAGCCAGATATTCCTTTTCCTAGGGTTTACCCTGACCAGCTAATGCAGATGAAAGCTACAACTTGCCTTGTCTACACTAAAATGTTAACACTTCTTGGTTAATATGTGTTAGCTAGCAGGTGTTGAACAAACTCTTTGTCCCCTAGTGTAGGCATGGCCTATTATGTGTTTGTACAGAACTTAGCAAAATGGGGTCTTGATCTCAGTTGTGGCCTGCAGGTGCTATTGTACTGCAAATAATAACATAAACATACAGAACCTGCCATTCTGAGGAGCTGCGCTCATGAATTCTCACATAGTATCCTGACTAACACTGAAGAGGATGATCTTGTCTGACCTGCTACCACTTAATGGCCAAGGTCCAGCCATGGCCTTGCTTTTACTGCAGAAGATGTTTTACTGTTTAGAATTAATTTAGGAAAGTACACTCCACTTTGACAGGATAAGTTTAATCACTACCAGGACACACATTCCGCTTAATAGGGACTGTACGGAGGCAGTGTGGCTCCCTGGTGTCCCAGAGAGGGACGAGCTCCCCCTGACACCAGAGTGGGCAGAGCTAGACCACTCCAAGCCCCCACAGAGGGTCAGACGTTGGACAGGAAGTATAAGAGCTCAACCCCAGAACTCAATTGAAAGGCAGCTGCTGGAAAGGCCAGACACTTCTGGCCTACCTCCTGCTGGGAAGACTCCAGCAAATAGCAGCGGGCCTGGAAACTGCCTGACCGGCCAATACTCAAGGTGGATCAGTGGGTGGGAGAGTTGCCGAGCCTACTCCTCGCCAGCTACCCTGAGGATCCAATGGTGATCAACCCCTATGAGGACACCACCTTGCCCCAAGTACCTCCAAAGAGGGAGTTGGGAAGTAGCCCGCCCCAGGGCAGCCGACCCGAGTCTGGCTGTAACACAGCCAGAACCCATGTCAGTGTGTTGTGGCCAGGATCCCCACTGACACAGCAATGAGCCTTTGGCTGCTTCTAGGGCCCCGGTCTGCGTCCTCCCCTGCCACCCAACATGTGGCTGGCAGTCTCCCTCTCTCCCAGGCTGGTTGGAGCTGGAAGCCTGGGTGTGCTATTTACCTGTGTTGCTCAGCCTCTGCCCTGAGCCTTGGATTCTTTACTGCTCCTCCCTGACCCAGGGCCTGAGCTTATTATCTGTTAACTGTTACTCTTATTATCTGTTAATTGTGTGCTCAGCCCCCTGGATGGATTGAGCCAGGACTCCTGCTGCCCAGCTGATTCCCCAAGGGGCCATGAAAGGACTAAGATAGGCAGTGTGGTTCCCCACTGGCCCGGAGAAGGATGAATCCTGATGAACCCTCTCTACAGGGACATTAAGCCAATTACAAGAGGTCCACAGTACCGAAACATGTGTTAATGAAATGTGAAATTCTGTGCTCTGGTCTTAGAATGTATCAAATATTATAGAATGAAGAAATCAGACATACTGAGGGAATCTCTTTTTTCTTCAGTACAGTATCTTATCTGACTGACTGTGTGGTTGAGCGTGTGGTGGGGTGCATGTGTGGTGGAGTGTGCATCTCTGTGTGTGTATGTGTGTATGTAACTGAGAGCGTGGTGGGGTATGTGTGTCTGTGTGTGACAGGATGTGTATCCATGTTTGTTGCTCTGTGCGTGCTGTGTACGCTGAATGTGAAGTGCGTATCCATGCGTGTGTGTCTCCAAATGTGTCATGGGGTATGTGTGAGTCTTTGTCTCTGGATATCTGATGTGTCCAAGTATGTATATTTGTGCTTGGAAAGGTGTGTGTGTATGGGTAGCTGAGTGTGCGGTGGGGTGTGTACCCACGTGTATGTGTAGCTGAGTGCGAGGGTGTGTGTGGTGTGTATCAGTGTGTGTTTGTGTGTGTGTGTAGGGTATGTGTTTGTAGCTGAGTGTCGTGTGAAGTATGTATCCATGTTTGGATAGCTGGGGTGTGTATCTACCTGTATGCATAGCTGAATGTATAGTGGGGAGAGGGGTGTGTGTGTGTGTGGCTGTAGCAGAGTGTGTATCTGTATGTACATAGCTGAGTGTGTATCTGTGGTGAGGTGTGTATCTGCCTGAGTGTGTCACCGAGTGTGTGCTGGAGTGTGCATATGTCTACCATAAAAGAAATTCTAGCTCTGAGATTTTGGTCTATGAATTGAAGTTGAGATGTTCTATTCCTAATGAAATCCATGAGACGCCCCTTCTAAAATGAACTGTAGGACCTTGCAGACATCATATACATTTATAATAAAGCGCTGAAATGTGAAACAGCCCAAACAAACAGTGAAGGAACCAATAAAGTTTATTTTATTGGCTTTAAGAATATACTTCCTCCTTGATCTCCAGAGAAACCTTTAACGGGAACAGTCCCAGAGTTACAATGGAATAGGCTCCCAGTAGTTAGCTCCCCAGCAGGAGGTGCCCACTGTAGACAAAATTATATGGTTAGGGTTCTGTTCACAGTCCAACAGCCTGACTGGCTGACCAGCCCTGAGGGCTTTATAATCAAATATTTGTATATCTAAATGGGAGCAAGGAAAGGAAAATAGTTCATAAGGCAAGTCCCACAGCGTATAATATTGGAATAACAGATGGAAATATTATATTTTTGAAACATTCTTTCTGTAAAGCAGCCTCTTTGATGTGTGTTCGAGCAGAATATGCTGTGCCAAGAATGGGGGAAAAAATTATTGGTGTCAGCACAGACCAGAGTTAGCTCTTCCCAGGCGACGCACATCCCAGCTTGTTGGGCTACTGAGCCTGCCAGCAAGGCTCTGCGGAGTTAATGATCACTACAGCATGCCTTTTCCACCAGGCCTTCTGCTGACCCTGGCCAGGAGAGACTGTGGAGTTAGCATGGCCTAATAGATGTCTATCCCAGAATGCACTGCTGCTGACTGCACTCAGCAGTAGAGATGGTCAATACAAGTTCATCCGAGCTTTTTTATTCAATGACAAATGGCCATTTAGGGGGGAAATTAAGATTTTTTCAAGGAAAATTTCATTTCCTTTGAAATGTTCTGTTTGTTCGATGAAAAATAGTCATTCTCTTCCCTCCCCCAAAGTTTTCATGATTTCTAAAACCAAAGTGTGGGGGGAGTTCCATTTTCAATTGTTTTTGAAAACAAAAAAATGTGGGTTTGAGGTTTGGCTGGGAAACTGGAAAAATTCTTTGGATAAAAAAGTGAACTTTTTTTAGTTTCTTTCTAAATTTTTCACAGACAAAACCTAGCATTTTCCAACTGGCTCTGCTCAGTAGATACAGCAAAGTTTAAATACCTTTTTCAAGGGCTCTGCCCCTACACTGAAGCTAGACAAATTCAGACTGGAAAGAAGGTGTAAATTTTTTTAACAGTGAGGGTTATTGGAACAATTAACCAAGGGTCGTGGTGGATTCTTCATCTCTGACCATTTCAAAATCTAGATTGGATGTTTTTTCCTATCAGATCTGCTGTAGGAATTTTTGGGGGGCAGGTCTCTCTTATGCTGGAGGTCAGACTGGCTGGTCACAGTGGTCTCATATGGTCTGCGAATCTATGAAATATCCATTTAAGTGCATGGGCTTCTTTTCATTGACTGTGGTGGGAGTAGGATCATGCCCAAGATGCATTCCCAGTATTCACTGCTACTGACTGCCTGGGAGATGATGCACAGTGAGCCCTTTCTATGACAGGCCATTGCAGCAGGTACTGCTACTGACCATGTACAGGAAACATTGCTGGCTTAGGGATCTACCCAGGGAGAGAGCTAATGACAGATGCTGAGCAGCTTCATTGTAGCCCAGTGGTGTAGAGTTTACCCACTTTTCAGTTGGGGAATATAGAATTTACCCACTTTTTATTTAAGGAATAATATTCACACACGCCTACTCTCCTTTGATCAGCAAACCCTGGCTACCCATCCTCCACCACTGGCATGTGCATTATTTACCGGCGGATTAAGATCAGCCAAAAATGCATTTTAATGACTCTTCTGGTTTTACCTCTGACGTTATCCTAGTCTAAACCCCATTTAATATAAGGGCATCTCTGATCATCCTTTGTATCTGCCATGGTACTGCCTGGTTTTGCATACCAAAAAGGTTAGTGTAGCCACTTCTTACAACTATACCACTTAAGCCAAGGGTTGGGTTCTTTATTGCTTCCTCTGAGTCATATCCCGTCATGCTCTGCTATTGACTCTGCCTTGGTGGTCCTCCAGAGTTAGGCCAAGTCTACACTACCCGCTGGATTGGCGTGTAGTGATTGATCTATCTGGGACCAATTTATCGCGTCTAGACGAGACGCAATAAATTGATCCCTGAGTGCTCTCCCCATTGACTCCAGAACTCCATCGCTGCAAGAGGCAGAAGCAGAGTCGACGGCGGAGCGGCAGTGTTTGACCAGCCACTGTGAGGACACCAAGGTAAGTCGACCTAAGATATGTCAACTTCAGCTATGCTATTCGCGAAACTGAAGTTGCGTATCTTAGGTCGACTCCCTCACCCCATTGTAGAACTGGCTTTAGGGTGTCAGCAAGAAGGAAAGAGCAGTGCCCACTTGTAGTAGACTGGCTTAACACAGGTGGTCATGTCTCCTCCCCTCAGAAATGACTGGCCAAGGAAGAATTAATGCCTGCTGTTTAATAGTTATTAATGCTATTACTATTTTATCTCCAATGGAGGGATGTTGTGCTGTGATGTTATAGGTCCCAGGTTTGATAACTGTGGTTGCTCTATATAAGGCCAAAATGGCACCCAGATGGAACTTAAACTCCGGTGGACCTCATATAGTTGGGACTAGTTAGCCTAATACGAAGACTATTTGCAGTGATATGTTGTCTTATGTATCCCTCTCTAATGGCTGGTCCCAGTAATGCTAACAGCCTGCTATCTACTGAGTGCTAATGGTGCTAAGTTCAATCTCCCCCAATGCAGTGTCACATCAGGACACAACATCACCATCTCACAACAGAGTCATTATATCGTACTTCATCTCATTGCAACTCAGAGCCACCACCACAGGGAGGCCATGCTATTGGTCCCTGAGAGAGCTTGGAGGCTTTTAATGTCCTGTATGATCCACCAAGAAAGCAGTTGTGATGTGGCATATAAACTCTATGCTGCAACAGCCCCTCAGGGGTTAATCAACGAAAGGGCTACTACATCATCTGTGGCTAATCAATTGACCAGCAACAGCTGGGATAAAAGGCAGCAGCTCAGACAGTGGGGGTAGTTGTGGGCTACTTTGAGGAATCTTCTTAGCAGTTGGCTGGCAAAGAACCAGCATCCCCACAGGGACCATGTGGTGAGATTGCCAATGAACAGGTATTCCTTCCCTCTGCTGAAAGGGTGAGGGAGGTCTAGACTTTTCAGGCCTCTGCTGTCAGGACCTTGAGAAGCTTATGACATAGACTTTAAAGACCAGCTGGCACAGGCTGAGAGAAAGAGGTCTTAAAGAGCCAGTGTACCCTTCTTGGGCCTACAGATAGAGGAGTGGGGCAAACTGGCTCACCGGAGTGATCTTGTGGAACTAAATGGGGTCTGTCATGCTGGTTGCCCTGGAACTATGATAATTGCCTGTGTAGACTGCAGCTCCTGAGGCAGGGACTAACTCTTGCTATATCTATGTATGCACTAGCACAATGGCTCCCTGATCTCAGATAGACCTTTGGGGTTCTAGGGTGGTACAGATGCTAATAACAAGGAAGGGTCAATTAGATCTCTGCTGTCATTCAAGAGTGGCAGGGGCCTTCCATATGGGAGGACCAGCTAGTTGGATAAAAAGTACCCAAAATGAAGGCTTTAAAGGGGATTTTAAGGGGTGGTAAAACAACCCAAAAGTGAACAGTAGCAGGGGTCTCATTGCAGCCTCTTGCTATTTGATTCTCACAGCAACTTTGTTCTGTATCTCTTCAACCTTCCTCTCTTAATAGTTGGAAGGAACACAGCTGTGAAGACAGATTTGCATCCCCAGAACAGGGAGATACCTTCCATGACAGGAGAATGGTGCATAAGACTGGAAACCAAGTCATGTTCTGGCCTGGCAGTGGTGTGGGGCTGCTGATAACTCTGTGTGTGCATGCAATGGGCAAAGTGGGGAATTCTGCTTATAAATCAAGAGGGTGATTTTCCTTTGAGGGATGCACGGGATTCTCACTGGCATTAATGGGATGCTATATGTAAGCAGACTTGGGAACACACGTGAGGATGTTACACACATAGGGATGTTAGACAGGCCTAATTTCTCGCAAGCTCAGCTTGCTGTAAAATGAAATCCTCCTGAATTTATTGCATCCCTCTCTATGTCACATCATAGTATGATCAACGCAGTGTCTTTGTGTCATGAAGTTGCATCATCAAGTGATGATGCTGTAGCACAACAAGAGGATGTAAGGCCATCACACACTCAGTCAGCCTTGCTGTGTAAAGAAGCACTTGTAATGTCATGATACAATGATTGTGATGAGTCGGAATAGGTGACAGCTCTAAACAGATCATTTTCTAACTCGGCAGGTGGACAGATGTTGGTCAGATCATTTAATCCATTACTGGAAGGTGCTTATCATAGAGCTGTGCCTTGAAGCTGGTGCTCCCTGTCATCCTTATGGTAGGCTGTGGAGGAGCCTGGAAACTCTGGCTGATCTAGGAGACTTGTAAGTCATGGCTTCCTGGTCCTTATAAGGCTAAGCCTTTCAGGTGGGCTGGTGAGGGTGGGCAAGGTGGTAGGAAAGTGCTACCACAGACTGTGATGATGAGACCTGTCTAAAAACCTATATAGAACTGAACGCTCTGAGTAAATGGTCCCCAGTTCCTGAGGTCATTCAGTTTAGTTCCATGAGCTGGGGCAACTGTGTGTAAGCAGTGTCAGGAATGAGATATATTCTGACATCTGGTGGCGAACTATGGGAATTGCAGTGAGTCTTGGAAAATAATTCTGGGGCTGATCAATTTGCATAGACACACCCACTGCGCCTAGCCTGAGCCCACAGCAGCTCACATGGCCACTTCGGCTGATGAGGGAGCCCCAGTTTCTATGTTATTGGGGCAGGAATGATAAAGTGATGTTACTGTGATTATGCGAATGAAGGACTATGGACATGTACTTGGCCCTTGTTATGATGGAGGGACTCGCCATCATCTAGGTAGCACTCACTGGGCAAGGGCCATGCGTTTCAGAACACTGTGAGATCAAGAGAGGTGGTGGATAACCACCTATACCTTTTGGTGAGGGTGCTGTCTGAGGGTCTCCCAGGGCTATTGCACCCTGCTTCTCTCCACTGTCAAATGTCAGAATTTAATTTTGTTTCTGTTAGGAGCGTGGTTTCAGATTGCTGAGCTGAAAATTGCTTTGGGCTCACTGGTGCACCTGCACTAAGGCTCCCCTACTGTGAGCTGAAATCACTGAGCACTGTTTTAAGTAGGGGGGCCTGAAAAAAGTGCAGTGTGGCTGGTACAGCAGAGCAGTCTGCGTGTCGGCTAGCAGGATGGCTAGCGGAGTTGTTGGTGCTGTGGAGTGGCTGGTGCGGCAGAGCTGTCCGTATGTCAACTAGCAGAGCCGTTGGTGCTGCGGGCAGAGTGACCGGCACGGCAGAGCTGTCTGTGTCAACTAGCGGAGGCGGTGGTGCTGCGGGCAGAGTGACCGGCGTGGCACAGCTGTCTGTGTGTCAACTAGCAGAGGCGTTGGTGCTGTGGGCAGAGTGACTGGCACGGCACAACTGTCTGTGTGTCAACTAGCAGAGGCGTTGGTGCTGCGGGCAGAGTGACTGGCACGGCACAACTGTCTGTGTGTCAACTAGCAGAGCAGCTAGCGGATCAACGGGCAGAGCGGTTCGTGGGACAGCCAGCGGAGCGGAGCAGAGCTGATTGCGGGGAGAGCTGCAGCGGAACCTCACGGAAAGGCAGCGCAGTCGGCCTCGGACCACGTAAGGTGCCCCTTGCCCTACCCTCCATTTCCACCCAGGCTGGGAGGTAAGACTCTGCAGATTAACTCTTGAACTCTGCACTGACCAGGAACAAAGACTCTTGGGCTGTTGGACTTTTGGGACTATTGGGTGATTTTTGGATTGCTGGGCTCCAGAGACTTTTGGGCTGTGGGACATTTCGGGACTATTGAGTGACTTTTTGGGGTTGTGGAACTCAAGAGCCAAAGGGAAGGCCACGGCCTATTTGCTGGGAGGGGGGCTCCTGGTTCATGGTTTGGTTTATTAACCTTGTTTGTGGTGTTTCCCCAATATAATGCCACACTGTTTCTTCCTGTTATTAAAAGGCTTTGGTACACTCAGACTCTGTGCTTGTGAGAGGGGAAGTATTGTCTCTTACAGACGCCCAGAGGAGTGGTATATGGTTGTCCCAGGTCACTGGGTGGGGGCTCGAGCCGGTTTTGTATTGTGCTATTGGAATGGAACCCCTGGATACTGAACCCGGCCCTTGTTGCTGCCAACTCTGATGGGCAGAAGGGTTACATGTGTGTTCAGGGTGGCGTCCATTCATTATGAAAGCTCTGACAAACTCCCTGATAGCATCGCAGGCTCTGCTCCCACCAGAGCTGATGGCCTTTCTGCTCCTAATAAGCTAATCTGATGGGTTTCATCAGGAACAAAACAAGAGATCACGTTTTTAATAATAAAAAAGGGATCCCTGCATCTTGTTAACATCTGGAATTCAATCATTTCTGCGCTTAAAAACTGTGGAATGCTTCAGCAGGACATAAATCTTGCCACTTGCTGTACATGGGATCCAGATGCAGAGAGTGGCGGAAGCTTTGAGCTAACGCTAACAGAAAAAGTGCAGAACTAATGCAGCGTACACCTCCCTGCAAGTTCTGGTCCTAGTGTCAAGCCTCAAAGCCAGGGGGTCGTACCCCAGGGATTAGCAATAGACTTGCCTAATTGGCTTTGGCATTGTGTGAAGCGTAGGGTGTGTTGAATCTTCCACAGAAGCCTTATAATGCAGTGCTTCCCACATGCTGACTGTCTGCCTATGACAGTAGTCAATTTTTTTTTGCCAAAGTCCATATTCCTTTTGCAAGGGATAGTCAAGATCTAAACTTCAGACAAAAAAATAAAAAAGCCAACAAAAATAATGATAATAATCAGTAAATAAAAAGATTTTGTGGTCTGGCAGTCCAGATTTAGCCCAGGGCTCACCTACTGATCTGTTGGCATCTGGAGATTTTGAATTAATGAAGGTTCCTGGATCAAATGCTAGGTGAATGAGGTGCCCATTCCTGGATAATTCCTTTGAAAAAATCACAGCTCAGTTGGAGCTGCTTCATTGAGTAGTACATAAGAGTTCCTCAAAGGATGTCACCTGAAAGTAAAGTGCATAGTGAAAATAAGCTAACATGCCAAATACCCTCCTGAGAAACACATTGAATACTTTTCTCAGTCTATAAAGCAGACAGCTCTGAAAGTTATCAGTCCTATATTGAATCTAAACAGCACAAAATTTAGGGTAAGTGGGGCAGTGTAATGGAGAACAGACTGGGCCCAGGAGACTAGTTCCGTCTCTGCCACTTAGCTGCTGTGTGACCTTGGACAACTCATTTTGCCTCTGTTCATCACCTTCTTTGCCTGGCTTGTCTATTTGGAACGTAAGCTCTTTTGGGCAGGGACTGTCCCTTGTGGAGTGTGTTTGTACAGCCTCTAGCACAACACAGCCCCTAGAGTCTGCCATAGTAGTAATAAAACAGGCTGAAATAGCTTCTTCCCATATTTTGAATTAGTTTTCTGTTCCTGTTAGTGCCGGTGAAAGTCTCCAGAGCTGTAGCCACAGAACAGATATAACATGGATGGGGCAGTGAAATCTTTCCCCAGGCATGCCCTGCCAATATATCCCCTAAATACGGAGGTAGTGGGAAGAGGGGAGACTAGCCCCTAAGTCCATTCAGTCCTGACTTCTATGCTGAGACTGCCAAATAAGATGGTAACTTTTGGGGGAGTCCTGTTCACTAGGAGCTACAATCAGACATTTCAATCACTTCATACAGAACAGCATATAAGCAGCATTGTTTTGGATAATGGATAACCAAGCGCAGATGTGAATTGATAACCTATTATCGTTTGTATTAATGGTCCAGTGCTCCATTGTGTTAGGCCCATATACTAACATACAAAATAGACAGTCCCTGCACCAAAAAACCTACACTCAGTGCCCAGATGAAAGTGCCTGAACCACATTGCTACATTTGCTGCATTACTATAATTGATGTCAATGCTGATACCTAGACTTTTTTCTTGAGTGGCTATAATTAATATAGTGTTCAGCCGCAGTTCAGTTTATTCCTTCCAATGTACATTACCTTGCACATTACAATGTACATTATCAACACCAAATGCAATGTACATTATCAACACCAAATTTAATCTACCATCACACGGTTCATTTGCATTGTCCCTCTGAAGTTCATCAACATCTCTGGTCTTCACTAACTTAAATAGTTTCATGTCATTTACACATTTTATCACCTCATTTTTTACTCACCTTTCCAGGTTATTGAAAAATATAGTATACACCAGTCCTAGTAAAGAACCTTGGGACATCCAGCTGTTAAGCTGATGTTATGTTGAAAATTAATAATTTATCTCTGTTCCTCTTAGCCAGTTTCTAATCCATACCAGTTCTTTACCTCTTACACTATAACTATTTATTTTCCTTCATAGTCTCCTGTGAAGGACTCTTTCAAGGTGTTTTTGAAAGTTCCAAAAAAGGCACAAAAAACTTCAGTGAAAACAACCAGAAAACTTGCTTTCATTGGCATTTTTCTTCAAAAATTGTCATTGAACAAACAGAAACAAAAATATTTCAAGTTCAGACTGAAAATTTGTTCAGATTTCAGCTTTGGTGTATTTTAAAAATGCCGGAAAATGGTGGTTTGAAACAGATTTTTTTCTTACAAGTTTTCATTTTCTGTTGAAAACAGTTTTTCCACCAGCTCTACTCAATGCCCTGATATAAGAAACTCATTAGTGGGAGATAATGCTGGAAAATTTCATATTAGGAACCTCAGAGAATATTTATTACTTGTGGTTTAATCAGCATAATTGGTTTATTGCCATAAATTTCATTCCCTTGTGATACTTATTTTGTGATTTTTTTTTTATATCAGATACTTTCGATCAAGTGCCCAGTGAGAAGAAGGGGAACAAGAAACAGGAGGAGCGAGAGCTGAGTTTGATGTTCAGTGAGTTTTCATAGAATCAGGGAATATCAGGGTTGGAAGGGACCTCAGGAGATCACCTAGTCCAACTCCCTGCTCAAAGCAGGTCCAATCCCCAACTAAATCCTTAACCTGTGCAGTGAGCTCTTGGAGAATAGAGGATCTGGCCCAAAGACTCTTCAAAGTCTAACAATATATGTTCCAGGAGTCCAGAGCTGAGCTCACAACTCTCCCAGTAATAAAATGGTAGCCTCAGGTGGTTGCATCTCAGATGAACTGTAGATTTGTTTCCATTAGCAAATCTAATAAGCAATGGAGACCAGGGAAATGAATTAAACCCTTCTGTAAGGAGGACTTATAAGACTAACAGCCCCACTGTGCTGTTAGTAAAGTGCTGCTGTTACTGTCTATTCAAATCAGAGCTAGAGAAGAAACCCACAGTATTGCTATGATGTCTCCAGGCATCAGGGCCCAGAGCCATGAAAGCACTTAGACTTGCTCAAATCCACCTAACAGGAGGGCCAGATGTTTAAAGGTGTTTAGCTGCATATGCCCAGATCCTGAAGGGGAGCTAGGTGCATAAATACCTTTTGGGGATCTGGCTCTTCTTCACATGTTTAACTTTTAATAGTGCTTCAGTTCCAGTGACTTCGGTAGTATTTAAGCACAAGCTTTCTTGTTTCCCTGAATGGGGGCTAAAACTCTGTCTTTTTATGAAGAAATATATCGTCAAAATATAGGAAAATCGTGGTTCATTTTTATCTGTTTGGCTGAAAAAGTGAATCAGATTACACATTACAGTTAATTTGGATTAAATTCTTTTACAAAAAAGGATCTTAGTCAATAGACCAGCTTTGAATTTGGTAATCTTTGGGCCTGATCCTCAGGTGATGTAAATCGGCACAGCTTGCTCAAAGTCCATAGAGCTATGTTGATTTACGCTGGCTGGGGATATTATGGTCTATGTTTTATTTATAATTATTTTCTGATCAGTTTCAATAATCTTTTCAATGCATTCATGGACCCATCTGGTTTCCTTCTAGTGGGCTCACATCACCTATAAATTACCCACAACAGCTTGCTAGAGATCATGAAGGCTAGCGAGCCAAAAGGTATTCCTCATGTTTCAAAGGTGCTGAGTTTGAATAATGTTAAGTTGAATTTGCATTAAAAGTTCTTCAGATCATATTTTTTTCATCTTAATGTTAGCAAATTTTCTACTTTATCATCTCTGCATTTAAGGAGACTATTGCAATAACCTTCATGTTAAAGAAACAAAGGATGCAATGCTGTTTAGTCATCAGGACATGCTAGCCAAAGAGCTTGAGAGTTTGGAATGAATGAGCGAATACGCTTTGAATTTTGCTGCCCAAAATAAAATGTGTGACTCCCTTTACTTTATAAACAGGGTTGGCCAATTTCATTTTTTTTTTTAAACCATTGACAGATAATACCAATGTTTACTTTTAAGCATTTTTATTGAGATTTTAAAGTTAAAGCTTTATAATAATTGAAACACAAATTGTCTACATCACATGTCAAAAAATACAAAGTAAATATCCTTAAACTAAATTCTAAGTTCTGAGGTAGCATTTTTCTTGCTTTTTCCCAAGTGTAAATTTTGATTATCAGTGAAAATGGTATTTTTGTCAATTTGTATGTGTTTGAAGTCGAAGTTTACTGATAAAAAATCTTACCCTATCATGCCTATTTATAATTCTCAGCATGTTTCTATTGTATGTTGGCACAGCGCTTGCCACTGGCTTATGTAACATCTGTGAATTCCAGCAAATATGACCCAAACACTTTTGATTCTTGAACTGAGAAAGGGATAGCAGGCTTTCATTTGAAAGGGCTTCAGTATTTTTCCATTATAGTCTTTAGTTTGGTGCATGACAGCAAATACACTGTGCTTTTGAAGTATGGCTCCTTTAGATAATGTGAACACACAATAGAACATGATGTAATGATGCTCTACTAAGGAAGGCATAACTATTGCTATACATGGGGTACATTAACTGTACCCTGGGAGAAGCCTACAATTTAAGCAGCATGAATCAAACAGTGATATGAGAGAGATTTCTAGAGAGCTATGATGAGTCAGGTATAAATTACACCTGCTGTGTTTTACATACATACATACATAGGGCTGCTTGAAATTTGTCTATCACATTTTTTCTGCAGCAAATTGTTTTTTGATTAAATGGACATTTTCATGGAAACTCTGTTTTTCTTCAAACCTTTTCATTAGAATATCCCAAATCAAGTTTTTTCAGCTGAAAATTAAAAATATGTTTTGATATAAAAAATGTTCAGTTTTCAACAATTTGTGGCCAAAATGTTTTCAGCCAAAAAAGTTCTGGTTTTGGTTATTTTCAGCTGAAAAGATTTGGGTTTGGAAGTTTAGGAGGTTTTTTTGACAAAAAAACAACAACCTAAAAGCATGTTCATCAAAATGAGAGAAGTAACTATTTTCTGGCCAGCTCTACAAAATGTGTGTTTCACCCTTGATGACTTTAATAGAAAGACCAAAAGAAAAAAAGAACAAACATAAATTCTATATGAAAGAGAGAGAGACACAAAGAATAGGAACACTGTAACTTTGTAATACCCCATTCTGAACTGATGGGCAGAAATGTCCTCCAAGGCAGAAAGGCTCAGATACAGGCATTAGGTGCCTGAATACCTCTGAGGATCTGGGCTAAAGTCTCTTTCCACATAAAGGTGCATTACACAGAAAACCCTCCAATAGCCTTTCCCTTATATGTGCAGGGTTACATGCTCCACATATCCACGAGGCATTAGGAGAAGATCCTAGAAGAATACGCTGGTTGGAGAGGGACAAGGAAAGAATAAGGAACGGAGTGTCTTTCTCATTTATAAAGCACTCTGGTATGTAGGCAACACAGAAAAAGTTAAGGACCACAGGTTAAAATTTGCCTGTAAATTCACAATCCTCTGGTTTAGCCACTGGTGCTTTAGGCTCAGAGTTTGCTTTGTAACCATTACTGACATGGGCTCCCTTACTGAAATGTGCAAAGATGGCTCTTTCCTGCTCCATGTCTGAATAGCCACTGATACTGTTTACTAAACAGGAATGCCAGTGGCAAAGGAATTAGCAGAAATCCCTTTTTAATTGGAAACAGTGACTTTGTGTATTTTTTTCAGTTGTCTATTTTGGGCCCTGTAAAATGAAAATTAACTGCAATGAAGTGGTTTCCAGATTCCCACAGTCCCTTACAAGGAGTGGGGTGGGGTGAAAATGCATCCCAGCTTATTGGGAACCTTAATTAACACATAATGACTTAGTATTCAAATAAAGTACTAGAAGCTTTATGGGATACATCTGGCAAGGATGTTTATCTATCTGAAACCAATAGACTTCCAAAGTGTCCCATCCCAGCATGCACTGCTTCTTGTGTAAAACTTTGGAGTGATTTTTCAGGAGCTGTTTCATATTCGATTGTTCCCACATCCTGTTCTGGAACACAAGAAGGGAACATTTCTGGGCATTACAGAGAATCTCTGTAAGACCTGACCCAGGGAACGTTCAGTTACCATACCAGAGCTAGCTCTTATTTTATTGGTATTGCAGTTACATCTTGAGACCCTGGCCAAGCTCAGAGCCCCATTGTGCTAAGCCTTGGCCAGACACATAGTCGGAGATGCTCCTTCATCCTGTGATGTGAGTTTTCTCTGAATAGAAGTATTCCTTCTTTTTGGACAGCCAGGTGACTGCAGCACAAAGAGATTAAGTGACTTGCCCAAAGTTGTCCAAAAAGCTGGCAAAAGTGCCAGGAATTGACCCCACACCTCTTAGGACCCAGCCCATGCCTTAGACCAGTGATACTCAGACTGAGGCTCGAGAGCTGCATGTAGCTCTTTAATGCGTCTCCTGAGGCTCTTTGCAGCACATGCTATCAAACCAGTGTGACTTCATTATCAACCAGTCAGGATGCTTATACTATGTTATTAACAACTGTAGTTGACAAAATAATACTTGGTCAATCACTTTGCTGTGAGAATAATAGATATAAACCATTTCCATGTTATACTTTTTAAATATGACTGAATAGAACTATAGAGAATCAACCAACAAATACACTCACTCATTTGCGTAATGTTAACTGCTAATTTAGCTTCTGAACCACTGAAGTCTGAGTATCACTGCCTTAGACACTGTCCCATCCTTCTTCTCTAGCACAGGAGCTCTCAAAATCTTCCTTATATTCATATGGCAGGTAAGGTGCTGCACAGTGCCTAGCTCACTGTGGTCTTGGTTCATGACGAGGGCTCCTAGGTGCTACAGCAATACAAGTAATCAATCATCAACATCATCATGTAGAGAGGCATGAAGCATGCAATATAGCTCCACCTCATAGCCATACAGATAGTATCATGCTGTAGCCAAGAAAGGCTGCTAAGTGTTCTGCAGAAGTGCTAGATCTTATCAGTTCTTGATCTATAACTAGACTTGAACCTTGTGGAAAGCAGAGCCACCCGGCAGTAATTGTGTTAGGAAAATAAACTAATCTCTGAAGAGAGAGAGGGAGCGCACAGCTGTTGGGCAATCATCATGATCAGAAGGAATGTACAACAGCCCATCAGGATCCGGGGTAGAGGGTTGGTACCACTGCTGGGGCAGAGAAGTGGAGTTGAAATGCAAGCTGGCAAGACAGTCCTACAGATGTTACACCTGTAACTCATGGCCTTAATCAGGGCCATGCTTACACAGATATCCAGGGAGATATCAGGGTTGCTTCAAAACCATTCTCAAAGGAACCATCAGCACTGCAATAGCTATGTAACAATGCAGCAATTCTTGCTGCTCACGTAGGCACCTGACAGCTATGACATAATCTCTGGGTAACTCACCAGCCCTGCCTTTTAAATTACAACTTTATTTTACTACCTCGGGCTGCCAGGTGGAAGCAGGCAGTAATGCATCATGGAATGACTCAGTTGTCTAATCATTGGCACTAAAATATAATTCCTGGACATTTCCTGCATCTCTCCAGGCTGGAGTCACTGCCTGGGTCCTGAAGTTCGCTGTTGTAACTGAAGAGGTATTTAGCTTCCCAGCTTCCACTGATTCCAATAGAAGTTAAGAGCCTACATACCTGTGCATGAATCCCTGGGCATTTCCTGCACCTCTTTGCCATGGAATCCTTTGGTTCCTAGAACTTTGGCCAGAAAGCAAGACAGCCTTGTAGGTAGAGTACTGGACTGGGGTCAGGAGGCCCAAGCTGTATTCCTGGCTCTACAGCTGACTTGCTAAGTGACCTTGGACAAGCCCCTTAATCTTTCTGGTCCCGATCCTCAAAAGTATTTAGGTGCTACCTCCCATTTATTTCCATGGGAGTTAGGAACCTAATTGCCTGTAAGGATCTGGGGTTCTGTGCTTCTGTTTCCTCTCTGTTTGTCTTACCTATTTAGACTGCAAATTTTGGGGGGCAGAGACTGTCTCTTACTATATCTACATACAGCCCCAAGCACCATGGGCCTCAGAGTGCTACTGTTTATATTAATAACATTATACAATATATGCCTGGGTTTAAATTTCTGGTATGTTAACACAGTAGTTGGAATTAGTCTGTCTATTCATCCTTGGTATCTATCTGTCCCTTCCTCTATTACTGTACAACAGTGAAAAGCTCCTCAGAGCCTTTATGCTATCCCAAAAATTGATATCCTTTACTGAGTGGAGAAAGGAGAGAATAGTGACCATTGAAAGTGTCTATGAGGCAGATCTTCTGTCCTGTTAAATCTGCGCTGATACCACTATTATAGGAAAAATAACTTTTGTAGTGGTAATGAGAGTGGCCCACTTCAAACAGTTGACAAGAAGGCAGCAGTAGGGGGAAATTAGGATGGGGGGAAATTAGGTTTAGGTTTTGTAATGAACCAACCACTCCCAATCTTTATTCAGGCCTAATGTGACAGTGTCCATTTGCAAATTAATTCCAGTTCTGCAGTTTCACACAGGAGTCTGTTTTTGGAAGGGTTTTTTTTGCTATTGTTATTTTTCCTCCCTTGGTATCCTCATTGAGCCTGCAAAGGTAATTTTGGGAGATAGCACCAGAACATCACCTTCCTGAAAAACATTATTTAAACATAGGGACAACTCAAAACCCTGGATCTGGGCAACCCAAGCTGAGGGAGTAGGGTGGAGGTGAGGTTCAAAATGCAAACTAGGATCCAGATCCTCATTTTGCAAATGGTCCCTCACTTTATAAATGAACTGAACCAAAAATCTGGCTCTGAAGAGCCCCAGAGTTTGGGAGGGTTGAAATCCAGACCCAAAATCTCTGGCTTGGACCCAACTCAAACACTATTGTTTTATGAAAAAGACAAACCTGCTCTGCAAGCAATGTCAACAAGATATACAGTTGTGTCTTGTGTTTATTCTGTCCTACAAACTTTATTGGGCCTCCCATAGAGACAATTTAAAAGAAATGCTTAAAAATATGCAGCTCCTAAAAGTTTCCTTGCAAATAAACTGATGCTGTGTTCCTCCACAGCAGTTCATTAAGAGATCTAATACACGCTGCCAAGAGCTTGATAATATTATATACTGCAGCAGGCACTCATCATGCTGCCATAATTAAGGTAGTAAAACAGTTTCCATTAAAACCCCTCTTTTCACAAGCTCATAACTTTCTGAAACATTCACTT
Organism: Dermatemys mawii; assembly: GCA_007922305.1. Lineage (NCBI taxonomy): Eukaryota > Metazoa > Chordata > Testudines > Dermatemydidae > Dermatemys > Dermatemys mawii. The sequence goes on along the minus strand of ML677390.1, from coordinate 4,471,069 downwards.
TTTCAGCTGAAATTTTTTTCATGCTTGGCATCGATCCAAAGGTGATTTTGAGGGAAACTTTGAGCATAATCGTTTCAGTCACATTTGAGTTATGGAAGAGTGTTTGTTTTGTTTTTTAAACAACACTTTTTACGTTGTGGTTTTTTTTTTTTTTTTTTTTTAAATCTAATCACTTTTTTTCCCCTAAATAGTTGCAACAAAATTATCTATTCTGGGCAGCTCAAAAGCAGACATAGAAACACTTCTTATTTTAATCCTTAAACACAGAATCATAAAACACTTCAGTGAACATAGTGTAATAGAACCCATGGTTGTCTGGTCTTATTAAGGATGATCATGCCTCTGTTACAGTAAGAATTCATTGAAGGGGTCATGTCTATCAAACTGGTTGATATTTTATAATTGACCTTTTGAGATGCCTTTGATGAATTCTTCTGCAGGAGGCTATTAAGGAAACTAAGTAATCATGCTAGGTAGGAAATGCTGTGTTGTGGGTTAGAAATGGAGCTAGGTGGGAAATGGATTTCATGTCCCATAAAAATGTTTGAGATATCAAAAAATATTTCCTGTCATGAATCAGGATAAAAGTCCAAATCTGAAATTTTCACAAGCCAGAAATCTGAAAAAAAAAATTGGTTCAGATCAAAACATTTCCTTTGATTTTAACCATTTAATTTTTTTTTACCTTACACTTTGAAACAATTTTTTTGAGCTAGAAAACCAGAATTTTTCATTTTGAAAGTGTCAAAGGAAATATTTTGGCAACCTAAACATTCTCAATATTTTAAGTGAAAAAACTTGTCAAAACGGACCCTTCCCCATGAAATTTCAGTTTTGACAAATTGGCGTTGTCTGATGAAAATACATTTAGTTGAAAATGTTTCCAACCAACTCTCATGAGAAACTGGTTAAAAGATAGATGAATAAATACATGGTGAAATATGTTGGAAGGAAAAATCTGAGCTATTCATAATCATTGCTGAGTTCAAAACTAATTATAAACACTCAGGGAAAAGATCTTGGGTAAAAGTGTCTAAAATGTGTGACTTAGGCGCCTATGTCACATTTCCAAAAGCGAATTGAATTTCTCATTGAATGTCAATAGTAGGTAAGCACCTAAGAGCCAGATTTTCAGGGGAATTTAGCACCTAAAGATGCAGATAGATGTCTAATGGGATTTTTGAAAACACCTAGGAAGTTTGGGTGGCTAATTTCCTTAAGCACTTTAGAAAATTGCACTAGGTGTGTGTAGATGAGCCCTTCACTGCTCATTTGACAAATGAGCCAGAGACCATGCTGTTGCCAACACCAGTGCCCTTTCATTTCCTTGTGCAAGCCCCCACCACCATTTATATACAATTATGTACACTGCAGTACACTCACTTAGCTGCTTGAGGGACAGCTAGCTCCTGCAGCTAGCCAGGAACAACAGCAACTTGCTCCTCCTTTTTCTGTCCCCCCCGCCCCGTGCACTTCTATCCTGCTGGCCTGGAAGGCTCACAGGTACTTTCCCTTAAGCCCTTCTTTCTCAGGGCCAGATCCTGACGGCTCCAATTAACTCCCCTGGCTGGGAGCTGAGCTAGCAGGCACAGAGCTAACAGGGGCTAGCTTAGAGCTTCTTGGCCAGCACCCTGTTACAGTGTACATCTCCCTTTTTAGTTAGCTAAATACCTTTGAAAACCTAGTCCTAAGTCACTTTTGAAAATGGGACTAAGTCATACATGTGCTTTTGAAAATGTTATCTCTAGTCATCAATGAGGTCCATCTGCTTAATGGACAGAAGTGATCAAAAAAGAGTATAGGAGGAATATAGATTAAGAGGGAATAATACTGAAAATATAACATCTTTCGGTAGGGTGACCAGATGTCCCAATTTTATAGGGACAGCCCCGATTTTTGAGTCTTTTTCTTATATAGGCTCCTATTACCCCCAACCCCCATCCCGATTTTTCACACTTGCTGTCTGGTCACCGTATCTTTCGGTAACTCACTAATACATCCTCACCTTGAATAGAGAGTTCAGTTCTGGTCACCCGATAGGAAAAAGGATCTGGTAAAAATTATTCACTTTCAGTGTCCTTGTCTAGATCAGGTGTGGGCAAACTTTTTGGCCCGAGGGCCACATTGAGGTTAAAAATTGTATGGAGGGCTGGGTAGGGTAGGGAAGCCTGGCCCCACTCCCCATCCGACCCCTCCCACTTTCCACCCCCCTCAGAACCCTCAACCCATCCAACCTCCACTGCTCCCTGTCCCATGGCCACCCCCTCCTGAGGCCTCTCCACCCTAACTGCCCCCCCCTGAACTCCACCCCGTGCCCAAGCCCCCCTGTTCCCTGTGCCCTGACTGCCTCGACCCTTATCCACTCCCCCTAACAGACCCCCAGGACTTCCTGCCCCTTATCTAAGGCCCTGGCCCAACCCCCTTACTCCGCTGCTCAGGTCTGCTGGAGCGAGACATGCTGCCCTGCTGGAGCTCGCAGGCCTGCCCCCTTACCACACCGCTCAGAGCGGCAGGCGCTCAGGACCCAGTGGAGCCAGCCCTGCCGCTACAATGCTGCGCGGAGTGGCAGGCCAGAGCGGGTAGTGAAGACATACCCTTAACTGTTAAGTTTGTCCCACATCCTTCATTATTCTTCAGGGGTTCCGTCTTCTTGCTTGAAAATCCCATGACTGCCACCTAGAAGGGCAGTGTGTGATCAGTTGCACAGCCTTTGTTTTGCTGTACTCGTTTGTCCACACAGACTCCTTATTTTCAAACCACTTAAAAACTTTGGTTGTGTTTTTAAATAATGGGATAAAAGTGCATACACAGATTTTGGCCTCCATGTACATGATGGTGGATATGCTTTGGAAACTGTAGCCATTAAAGAAAATTGGTAAAAATAAAAAATGGGGATGGCAGAAGAAGTGCCAAAAAATGTTATCAACACTTTTTCAATCGAAATGTTGACCAACAAAATTCATTGACATGTCACCCAGCTCTAGTGCTAGTTGAAAATAGGCAGGAGGGGGATTCACAAAATTTTAGTCTAATCTTTTTTTTTCTGTTTTGTGTGTGAGATTTGAAAATTGCACTGAAAACTGACATCACAAAAATGAAAATGTAGTAAATTTCCACCAGCTCTGCCTTTGGGATGGGATTTTGGAAGTTCTCCTCATTTGCCTAACTCTACTCCCACTGGAGTTCTACCATGGGGAATTAAGTCAGTGCTGTGGGGTTTGGATATCCCACTCTTAGGCTTTCCATGCCTCAGTTTCTCTATCAGCAATATGGGGGTGTGATAGTAGTAATAACCTTCCCCCCACCCCGAGGGGCTCTATGGGAATGAATGTTTGTTTGTAAAGAGCCTGGAGAGTCTCTGCTAGAAAGGGCTGTTATTTTCAGATAGATTGTTTTTGGCGCTGTTGCTAGCATGGCCCCCCAAATCAAAGTCGTTTGACCAGTCTGCAGTAATAAGCAGATACAAGCAGGCAAAAGGGCACTTGTGTGTGGTTAAGACCAGTGCCTAATATTCATTATTGAGGCATTCCTTGTAAGGGAAAACCTTTTATCCCATTTAAAAAGCATGAACATGGGATGTGCATTAAGCTCACTTCACAAGAGAGTATTTTCGCTTTTCCTTTGCAGAGGCATTTCTTCCCCCCCTCCACCCATACATTCCTGCACAGACCCCTTTTGTTCACTGCCCTTAGCCAATCTACATGCAGCAACAGCAGCCCAGATGTTCCCTATCAAACTCGAGGCCATGCCAGCAAACTCTGGCACACATGAAAGTGCACTGAGTAATGGGTCTCCACACAAATACCATTTTCTCCCTCTGACTTCTGCAAGTATTTTTACATGTTAATGGGTTCCACTCAGCTACAGCCTAAGGGAGGCCACAGAACTACACTGTGTGAGTGTCCGGCAAATTAGCAGTTAAGGTATACCAGGCGCCTTGATGCTGTAATGCCTTCAGGGCCTCGTCTGGGCTTCTCTAACCTTGAGCTGCTGTCACTCATTTTCCTGTTAATAGCTTTCCAATGATGGGCCAGATGGGTGTAACCTTTCCAAATGAAAATGGTCTGAGGCTGCAAAACAAAATATATGTGTTGTTCCCCCCTCAGGGCTGGTGCAAGGATATTTTGCGCCCTAGGCGAAACTTCCACCTTGTGCCTCCTGACCCTCTCCCCTCCCCCCAGAGCATCGCTTATTATAAACTTTCAAAATACTTTCAAAAATACACCCTTTTTAGTCACGTATACTTCCTTCAGTCTTTCATATCAAAATCTACTACATTTTATTCTACCTTTAGAATATCCAATTATTGTTATTAATAAAAGTAGAATGGCAGATACTCCGTCATACAACAACTGACTATTAATATGACAAATTTCAACAACCTACACACGCATATTCACACATAAACATATATACGCAAATGCTTAACATACACACACAATTGACACAATGTATTAGTGAAATGATGCAGCCGCACTTGCCAGAGTCTTAGATCTGAAACAACTCAACAAAAATAGTTAGCCTCAGTCGACAACCTCCCAAAACTAGTAAACTTAGCATTATAAACAGCCTGTCAGAACGGGTAACGGCTGCGCATGACAAGAAAAGTGATGTCATTGCCTCTTTGTACCATAGTGATGCAGTATGCTTGTGCCCGCAACGCAGAGCTGGCGTAGGCTATAGCTGTAACGTATGAGAGAACGACAAGTTAAAATGCATGTTCAACGACATTTCTCTTTTCTTTATTCATTCATTTTCCAGCAATAGTGTAAAAAAAAATTGGGGGGCACTGCTTTTTGGTGCCCCCAAATCTTGGCGCCCTAGACGGCCGCCTAGTTCGCCTAGTAGTTACAGCATCTTTGGTCCCCCCTCACCTGCACCCAGAACTGCAGAAGATGCTTATGTGGATTTGTGGCAAATCCTACTCCCTCAGCACCATCTATGTCATCTTTATGCATCTTACAGTGACATATAAACCCTGGAGGTTTGTTCTGGGTAAAACTCATTCATTTGACCCCACCAATGTGTGATGTTTCAGCATCTTTCACATTTCCTCCCTTTCAGCCGTAGTTCCTCAGATATCAGCACATCTTACAATCTTTAATGGATTTAGTGCTATCATCCCATTGTACTGAAGGGAAACTGAGGCACAGAGAAGCTAAATGACTTGCCTTTGGTCACACACACAAAGCCTGTGGTGGAGCAGGGACTTCATCCCAGGTCTCAGGGTAGTGTGCTAACCATGTTTCCATCCTTTCTTTCGTATCCTTACCTGAGTAAAAGTACCAGAATGTAACACTCAGTGTCTCTATGCTTCTGTGGAAGGTTGATAGAATTACTTAGCTGCCTCACAAGGGAGGTTGTGAGCTGGGTAGATATTGATGTCAGTGAAGTGTTGGACAGAAAGGTCCATCTGTTAAATATTATTAATAGACGGTGACTTTGGTTTCAGCTATGCGCTGGTTGAAAAGGTGAGAGAAAGGAAAGATTTTAACAGGCAGTAAAACAGAGCTAGCTGATTTTATCATATCATTATAGAATGGAGTGTCACCCGTGTGTGTGTGTATGTTTAATTACTGCAACCTTGGCTTATTTAACAGAATGTAATGGTTGCACAGTTAAAGCACTCAAATCAGGAAATGCCAAATGTAACTTTCAAAGGCATTCCTTTAATAAGGCCTGTGTTCTTTTCACATTTCAACAATCCCCTCCCATTTGTTTTGATACTGGAGCAGGTCAACGGGACTTGTAAGCCTGTTTATTTATTTATTTTATAATGGGAACAGTGTATTTCCCCCCTCCCCTTTCACCTTATAATGGCTGAACCATTTTTATTCAAACCTTAAAAATAAATAAATAAATCAGCCTTAGAAACCAGATCTAGAAAATTTCCCAGGGGATCCAGCACACTGGACGGGGCCCTTCCACAGCCTGTCAACCCCCCTGCCTCTCAATGGGACAGTTTGAGGTAATCTGTGCATGGAATTCTTCATATAGATTTCCCTGTTTTTTTTTAAAAAAGGCGATCTGGTGGCTTTTCATGAAAGAGAGGATAATCTGGACAAATATACAGCATTCAGTCATAAAGCCATTACCATGATGAAGAGAAATGCAGAGGTACAGGTAAGGGAGGACAGATACATTTTCAGCCCAGATTTGCAGTGCGATAAAGAACCAGTGCGGAGAATTTCGGGAAGGCTATACAAGATGTCAAGGGCTACAGAGGAGAAGGCTCTTGCACCAAGAGTGACCAGATGAGAAGGGACCACAAGGAAGTTGTTTCACACAATCTAAGCAGAAGGAGTGTCGCTAGGGTCAGGGCAAAGACACTGAGGCTTTTAAAAATAAGCCTGATTTTTTGGGTGAATGACTAATTGAAGGGGAAAGAAGAGGCATCTGCGGATGAGGCAGTCACATTTCTTTAGGGGGGTAGACTAGAAGGGTGAAAAAGGAAATTGGGATTATGGTCATATTTTTAAGATTTGCAGACGCTATTAAAGGTTTATAAAAAGCAGTGGATTCCACACGCCCTTCATTAAGGTAGGAAAGGCACCACTTTAAGAGTTTTTATCATTTAAAAAACCAAAAATAAGCCCTTAAATTATCCTGTTAAAAAAATTAAGAGGCAGCTGCCATTTAACACGTGGTTTGGTTTAACTAGTCGGAGCAATCTGGGATATAATGGCCCCTGAAGAGCTAACCTGCTTAAAGAGTACCCAGCTGCGTTCAAAGAAGCTGTTGATCTCCAGATTCTCTCTAGCGTTTCTGTTCTTCCTGGCATGTGCTGCTGATCCAGTGAGATGTTCAGGGACCTGAGTACATTTGGAAAGATCTCCCTATTCTAAATCAGGTGATGGGGAGGAGGAGGGGAAACAAACTCATGGATTGGCCAAAGAGAAGCTAAGAAAGGCCCTGCAATGAGGAAGTCACTTCAGATGTTTGCTTAGACTGTGTTTTTTTCGTAGCTAATGCAGAGGTCAATGATCCCAGAAACCCAGTAGAAGTCAGGAAAACCAACATCACAAATTATGAGAACTATGCAAATAAATTGATTTTTTTTCAGTTCACTGCCAATTCCAAAAAATTGGGGAAATTATCACTTTGGATTAACACAAGAACAAAATCCTTTGAAATTGCTGGTGAATCAAAAAGTTGAAAAATTTCATTTCGGGTAAAATGCTGTTTCGTTTCAATTTCAAGCATCATTTGGAACTGAAAAGTTGAAATGTTTTGTTACAAAAATGCTGAAACTAAACTTCTGGATTTTTTAAAAGGTTTTTAGACTAAAACAACTCTGCAGGATGGATGCAACTTTGCAAAATGTTTCAGTGTCACCAAATCTGCACTTGCCATAGAAAAATTTTGGGTGAAAAATCTCTCCCAGCTGTCCAAATGCTCTCTCCACTCGGCAGTCACGGCAGAAATCTGATGACTTAGAGATTCCTGATCCCAAAACATGATCTCACCCAAACACTCCAGAGCTAGATGAAAAATCCCCATGTCAATATCTGTGAAGAACATAGGTGCAAGCTACAGTATACTTACTAACATTGTGTGCATCTCTGTATGTTTGATGGTTATTTTGTTGCTATATGGAACACAAAGAATTAATTCCTGCTGGAGTTCGCCAGGTGAACACAAGAACCAGATACTGACCAACTCAGTTGTGGATGTTTAATGGACAATACATCAACCTACTCAGTGAAGTCTACGGGAGAAATGCCTAAACCTATTTGGGCAAGTTCAGAGGCCCTGCTCCACATCTTGGGAGGTCTTCTGGCAGAAAGTCTTAAACAAAAAGACTCTGAACTGGACAAAAATCTGTCTGGGAACTGAAGGGCCATAGATGTTGAGTGGGTGAATCTGACTGGGAGGCTTCCTGGGTGCAACCTGCTGTGCTGTCCCCCAACTCTGTGAGCCTACCTGGAACTGGCCAGGAAGGCCAAGGTTTAGGTAAGATAATAGGTGTTTAGCTTTTTCTTCAGTTAATCTTTTCACTCTGCTAGCTAAATGCCTATGGACAAATAAATCCTACTCTGATTTGAATAAGCTGTCCATGCTCGCTGTATTTATCAGCAGGTTATAGTCCCCAAGAGAAATGTATAGCAGGGCCTGACCCCAGCTAGGCCTACTGGAGGAAATAGGGTTGCTGAAACAGGTTGTACTCTAACATGGTAACAACTGTCTAAAAGTAGGGGTGAACCATAGGGTTTCATCCTAAGAGAAGCACAGGTATGTGGCTTGGAAAGAGTTCCCACTGGAGAGATCACAGGTGCAGCTCACCCCTGCACTGTAACAATGTTCACAAGTACTGGGAAAATGGTCATCTGCTGCTTTATGCACAGGTGCAGTAGGGAATGAGAGGGGCATTTCCCAGTATTCCTGCCAATCTATTGTGGGGAAATAGTCTTCCTGTCCCAGACTGGAGCAACAACTGTTGGAGTGAGAATAATGCTGGGCTTGTTCCACTTGATGCAGCCACAGCTTTCCTATACACCTACTCCTTGTCCACTCTACCTAGGCCCTCAACTTTTTGTGTGTAGTTGCATCACTGCCCAGAGTATGTTTACAAAATTACTTTCATTCTTCTGATAAATCCATGATTTATCCATCGTTCTTCTGGAGCTATTTCTCCTGCCAGGCTTTGAATCTGGAAATTATTAATAACTGTTCATGCTGAATCGTTTGAGCAAATCTTAAATGCCTTGCTTAATATCTTGCAGGATTTAAGATGGAATTTGAACCTTTACGGTTTGTAGGGTAACACACTCTCAGGAAACTTGACAGCTCTACTTTACCACTAGAGCGAGTCTGTCTACTCACAATGAGAAGCTCACTTCCAGCTGCAGTGTAGTCCAGGGGTCTCAAAAATGTGACCTCCGGAGTTATTTCCTGTGGCCCACCATAGCTCCCCTTGCCCCCCACTCTTTCTCCTCTCCCCACTCCCTAGCGCGCCGCGTCTCTGCTCCTCCGCCTACCTCCTAGTGCATCCCGCTGCCAAATAGCTGTTTGGTGGCACTTAGGACTTTCCAGGAGGGAGGAGCAGGGATGTGGTGTGCTCAGGGGAGGAGGCGAAGAAGAAGGTTTAAATTTATATTAGAAAAGCTACATTCTCCTTCTGATTTGCCTAAACACATAGTTATGCTTTAAGAGAGAGACATGGTTCCTTATTTGCCATGCCTATCATGCAAATGACCTGTGTAATTTCACAAAGAAAATTGATTAAAAACTGCAAGGAAACATCTGCATTTGATACAGCAGTTGAGGAAGAGTATTAATTGTGATCAAAGCTACTCTACCATCAAGAACAGTGGGGGATTTATCCATGTATTGTGGTCTTCTTTATTTGATGGGTCTGTGGACTGATCTGTTTTGGGGTATTTGAAAGTGTTTTATGCTAAATATTCAATGCAGCCCACTGCAACCTGGAGGAGTAATTGTGAGATACTATGGGAATCAATTCCCCTCCACTGCCAACATAATAAGGTTTTTGACTCAATCAGTATATTGTTTTAGCCAGAATAAAGTAGCCATATAGTGGAGCAATGTGAACAGTACCCAGCAAAAGTATACTCACTGCTAAGCTATTCCTGATTCTAGCAGCTGTAGTAAAGTTATAGTGGCTAACTGCTGTCAGCGCTTCATCATGATAGGTCTCAAGGAATCCACTTTGAAGCACTTGGAGGAGAGGAAGGTGATCAGGAACAGTCAGCATGGATTCACCAAGGGCAAGTCATGTCTGACTGGCCTGATTGCCTTCTATGATGAGATAATTGGCTCTGTGGATACAGGGGAAAGCGATGGATGTGATATATTTTGACTTCAGCAAAGCTTTTGATATGGTCTTCCTCAGTATTCTTGCCAGCAAGTTAAAAAAGTATGGATTGGATGAATGGACTGTTAGGTGTATAGAGAGCTGTCTAGACTGTTGGGTTTAACAAGAAGTCATCAATGGCTCGATGTCTAATTGACAGCCAGTATCAAGCAGTGGTTGAGAGATCTAGATTGGATATTAGGAAAAACTATTTCACTAGGAGGGTGGTGAAGCACTGGAATGGGTAACCTAGGGAGGTGGTGAAATCTCCATCTTTCGAGGTTTTTAAGGCCCGGCTTGAGAAAGCCCTGGCTGGGATGATTTAGTTTGGGGTTGGTCCTGCTTTGAGCAGGGGGGTGGATTAGATAACCTCCTAAGGTCTCTTCCAACCCTAATCTTCTATGATTCTATCTATCACCAGAGTTTCAGTTAAAGGGAATTAGTTTTTCAGTCTGATTAATATTTGTCCATACCACACATATTTGAGATTGTGAATTGTGGTCTGACAATCCTCTGGACTTCTCAATGTGGGTTTTAAACAATAACAATAATAAAAAAAACCTGTTTCCCACTTAAGTAACCGAAACCTCCTGGATGGATCACATCAATATTAAAAAAGCTTGCATTTATTCACAATGTATTGCTGTAAAGCTTTTTCTGCTTCCACTTAGTGTGCAGAATGTCTGGAATGGTGGGTATTTTTTTAATATTTCTAGTACATGAATCACAAAAAGCAATGCCCCCAACTTATCATTAAGGCAAAAGGAGACAGATATAACATGCTCTTAAGTGGATGGATGAATCTCATGCAGAAAAGCTACTTTGGCTCTTTAAAAGGGGAGATGGGTATAAACTAAACTGATGCAAATTGAACTGTACTTGGATAAATCAGCACTGCACTGGAGGTCTGCATCACCATCTGAAGATCTGGCCCAGCAGTCCAAACTTGTCATCTTAAAATGGCATTTCACAACTAGTCTGGAAATCTCATGAGAACACATGTTCTAATGGTATTAAGGCAATCCTCCACTGCTCGTCCTGGACTGATTCAGGGAGTACAAAATCATGCAAAAGTTATATACAATGGATGTGGAAATAATGCTGATCATGGTGGCAAGAAGTTAGTAGATTTTTTCTGACCATAGGGTTCAACTCCAGTGTTGAGCAAAGGGTTAGGTTAGTTCTTCCTGTCTCTGCAAATTTATCTATTCCTCCTATAAAGGCGGTAACAGGAGAATAATATCCCATTCCCCTCATTCTCTTGCCCCACTACAAACCACGTGTTCCAGTGATGGTAACTGTGAAAACACTGTAAGATAGAAATAGCAAATCTACAGCACCAGGTCATTTGCAAGCCAGAAAGGACTGATGGCTTCCCATTTTATATGTCTGGTGTTTGCAAATGTCCAATTAAATGACTTCACTAGATCATAACTATTACTGGAGAAAGCTGGCCAAAGAGACTGGTAATTAAACCATAGACTGATGGAAACTGTTAAATAGGGGAGCTTAACTGTTAAATAGGGGAGCTACTTTTCTATAAAACACATGGGACTTTCATGACTGGAATATCTGCTGCAATAAAGAGAATATGGTGCTTCATTTTTGTATGTAATATTAAAACTTGGAAGCAATTTGGACCCACCAAAGTTGGAGAGCATCTTTTGAGTTTTGATTCTGCCCCCATTTGGATTCCTTCTTTGCTCTGAGATGTCTACAAGAAGAACTCACCCCCAGCCCCAAGTCCCTTCCCTCCCTGCCCCGAAGATCACACAGGGAAGATGACAAAACCTCATGGTCATTGGTGCTGATAGCACTACGATAATCATCATGCACAATTTACCCTTCTCCATCGTTAGACATCAGTACAGTCACCATTCCATACCAAACCTGAAACCAGATTGCTTAGGGACGATTTTTGCCCTTTTGGGACTGTAGAACCAGCCTTTACAGGCCCATTTAATTACTGCCAGAGAGTGGAAATGCAAGCCCTTTCCTCCTCTCACTGAGTGGGACCAGTATATATGAGATGAGTTAGTCATGCAGAAGCTGTTAAAGTGTTTCCAAGATAAATCTTAGGATTATACATGGTCATCTAGTTATGAATTCTCTCTCTGAGGGCTTGGACATGGCAAAAGTTCAGAGCCTAGCTAATCCTTTACAGACTGGGAAACTATGGAAGGGGGAGGGATGTGGTTAGACACTGCAAATGCCCCCTCTTTATTGAAAATGATATATTACTTAAGCTTAGAGCCTGTTGGCCATCTCAGCTAAGCTTGACCACTCCTGCCTCTGCAATCCCCTCTGTCTTTTTTATGGCTGGAGGTAAACTTGATTGTTTAGACCTGTAATATATGTAAATTAGCTACAGGAATTGTGTGCAGATGGACAAAATACTTGCACTCTGTAATACTGTCTTTGTTGAGATATAAAAGTATATTATTATCTTTTTCCTTTGTCTTTGTGTGTGTGTGTGTGTGTATATATATATATATATATATATATATATATATATATATATAATATAATATGTGTGTGTGTGTGTGTGTGTGTGTGTGTTCCCAAACAAAATGTTGGAATACAATTAAGGCAAAGTACACATCAATAATTTAGGGTAAAATACGTTACAGGGATGTTGTAATTATCCCAAACCCAACAGTATAAACACAGGAAATTCACAGTTCAGATGAAACTTAAAAGAAGTCCAAATTTGTTGGGGTCTAGAAAAGCTCAAACTTATTATATGTTATGGACATAGAAGTGTGTGTGCGTAAAAGTAATATTCAGGCACAAGCAATCTTCATTCTGGTATTTCCTAACTTTTGAGTGCTTGACTTTGCAACCATAATAATGTTCTTTTAACACAGGTTTTTGGATGTAATTTCCTAGGTGTTTTTAAAAAGCAAACGTAAAAAACCAGAAATTCCATCATTTGACATCATACTAACATCTCTGTGGGTCGTCAGTGCAGTTGGAACCTTTAGATCCACTTCATAGATCTTGGCTACTTGAGCTAATGGAGTAACTGGTAGCAATAGTAAGTTGTCATCCTCTATGGGGACCAGCACTAGAGAGGGGTGAGATAGTTTACCAGTGGGTTTCACAGACATATGCCAACATCAGATGAATGGTGAGATGTGGGAATCTTGGATTCCATTGAAGGCTCTGGAGTGGGGAGTGCTTTAGTGGGGACAGAGCCTTCTGTTGCCCGAAAGCTTGAGTATTTTTGTGCTGTCCCCTTCCTGTCCCTGTCCCAATCCTCTCTTCCATGTCTCTGGCTATTTGTCCCAGTCCCAGCTCTTCACCTTGTCAGTCCCAATTTCCACACCGCAAGTTTCTCAACCCAGTTCCAGTCTTCCTGCCCACCAAATCATAAACTCCCCCTCTGGATTCACCATCCTAGTCTCAGTCTTCTTGGCCAGCCATTCCTAGTTCCCCCACTCCTTTCCAGCTCCTAGTCCCATCTCCTTGCCCAGTCACTACCAGTTACCCTCTCTGACTCTTCATCCTATCTGTCTTCACACTACATCCCCAGCCCCTTCTGTGGCTCCTTGTGCAATCTCACTATCCACCCCGCTGCTCTTCGCTCCTTGTCTCAGTCTCTTTGCCTTTTCCATCCCCATTCTTCTGCTGTACCTGGATTCCTTGTCAGATCAGCTTCTCAGCCCACCACTCTTCTTCTACCCACCTCACTGACCCCACTCTCCCCTGGCTGCTCATATCCCCTCTCTCTCCACCCTAACTGAGTCCCAGTCCCCATCATTTTTTTCCCTGGCTCCAGTTCCAGTCTCCTTGTCGTCAAATTCCAAACTCTTCTGCCTTCCCTCCCGGCTCCTGGTGTCCTTACCCAGCCACTCCCAGTCTCCCACCCAATTCCATATTTCAACTACCCTTTTATTCTGCAAGTCTCCAGTCGCAGTCTTTCCCAGCCAGGCTCCTTGTCCCATTCTAATTCCCCCCTTCCCCACTCCCAACAAGATCTGGCTTTTGTCCCTTCTGCACATGATTCAGGCAGCTTTCTCCTCCTTGCTGCCTAGGCTGGGGATGTTGAGAGCACAGGAGAGACAGACTTCCTGCTCACAGATTCCTTGCCTGGATGTGGCACAGCTTGGAGCATCCAGGAATTGCACTTGCAGGGAAAGTCCTGCTTAGCCCTGAGCAGATCGAATCTTTGGAGAAATAAACTGTGAAGCTCTAGCAAGTCTTGCCTGAGCTTAGGTGAACTGCAGTTTTTCAAAGGCCTAGTTATTTGTCCAAATTTGGGTTGCTTTTCCACAGCCAAATAATCACTCATGCAGTCAGTCATAAACTTCTAGCTCTGTTGCCTGCACAGTCAAATTCTTAGGCCTGGTCTACACTAGAAAATGAGATCAGATTAACACCACCAGTCAAGAGTGTGAAAAATCCACACCCCTGAGCAGCATAGTTAAACCAAACTACGTTCCTGTGCAGACAGACAGCACTAAGGGCTAGTCTACACTGGCAACATTAAAGTTGTGGCAGACTTTGATGTTGCTAGTGTAGACATGGCACTAAAAAAACCACCTCCACAAGAGGTGCAGCTACCAGTGCTGGGAGTGCGACTCCCAGCGCTAGTGCACTGTCTACACTGGCACTTTACAGCACTGAAACTTTCTGCACTCGGGAGTGTGTTTTTTCAGACCCTTGAGTGAGAAAGTTGCAGCACTGTAAAGTGCCAGTATAGACAAGTGATGGAAGAATTCTTCTGCCAACCTAGCCACCACCTTGCAGGGAAGTGAATTATCTGATCCCTGTCACTGGAGTAGGCAGTGTCTACACTGAAGCGCTGCAGCTGTGCCACTGAAGCATTTGTAGACAAGCCCTTACATCTGCCACAAACTTGTCTCCCAGCCACTGCCATGAACTGGTATTGTACAGGTAGAAATGATCAGTTAGTGACAGTGGCAGGAGCTAAATTACTCCATTCTTACTGACCGTCCCCGCCATTCAGGGGAGCGCTGTAGGATGCCCTGCAATGTTTGGAGGGCCTGAGATGGGGAGTGCTCTGTTAGGGTCTCATTGCTGCTCTCTCCATGGTGCAGCGCCCCATGGGCAGATGAGAGGAGTTGCCAGCCTGGCTCCTGGCCCAGCAGTGGGGCAGAGAGAAGGGAAGGAGTCTGGGGCTGAGCCCCTTGCCTCTGGGCCTGGTGAGCAAAGGATGAGAGGCAGCAGGATTGAGGCGGGTGGAGGGAGTCGGATGCCTCCCCCCACTCTGCAAGGCTCCTCCCCCTCAGATCGCCCTGCCCTGCCCAGCAGCCACCTTCCCCTTGAGGCCCCACCTTCTTCCCCATGGTAACACGCTAGGACCCCGCCGGGCTGCCTGTAGAGGTGCCTGCTCTCAGTGATTGCCACCCCACCCTCGTAACAGGCCGTGGGGAAGCGGCCGGCGGAGCTAGCGGCAGCCCCGGGCGCGGGGTCCTGCCGAGACCTGGACGTGGCAGCGGAAGGAGGAACCGCCGGCCGCGAGCGCCGCCACCCCCCGGGATGAGGCGCTATGGCGGGGGGCTGGGCCGGCTTCTCCGAGCAGGAGCTGCGGAGGCTGCGGGGGTCGCACGCAGGTACCGGGCGGGGGCGGCCGTCATCGCCCGGGGTCCTCAGGGCGGCCGCTGAGGCTGGGGGGCGGCACTTGCTGCGTCTGCGGGGCGGGTGCTCGGAGCCCGGCATTCCCCCCCCCCCCCTTCCCGGCTGTCTGGGCGCGGAGCTGGTCCGGCCTCTCCTGGGAACTTGGGTTTGGCCCGGGGACAGGGGGGTGAGGGTGGCTGCGTCTTGGGGCTGCCCGCAGCGGGGCCGGAGCCGGGTCGCCTGTAGGGACCGGCTCCTCCCAGCCTCGACACGAGTGGGGTTTGTGGCGATGCCCAGCCCTGGCGGGGTCTTGGCCAGCTCGCTCCGGAGGGAAAAGGCCCCTTCCGGTCCCGTGCCAGGGAGGGTCGGTAACCGCTGGCACAGCGTCCCCGGGGGCTTTGCGCGCACAAGCGCTTCTGTTGTCCCGAACTCGGAACAGGGCCTAGCTGGGGGGCGGGCTCCTAGGCCAGGCAGGGGCTCGGTGCGGGGGCGCGCAGCGGTTCCTTCCGGCCTTCGAATGTGGGAATCTCTAGCTCAGCGGGGTCCAATACCTTCGCCACTAACCACATGCGGCTAATAGGCCGTTGAATTGTGGCTAGTGTCATGTGGCTTTTTTATAATGTGGCTTTTTTATAGTGTGGCTAATAAGAAAAGTTCAAAACCATAAGTGTGGCTCGCATCGAATTTCTATTGGACACCACTGCTCTAGCTGATTTCTTTCATGTGTGTAATGAAAGAGATTCTCCCCCTTTCCTGCTCTCATTTTGTAACAACAAGGCACCTTTTTGATCATGTAGTCCAGGGGTTCTCAACCTGGGAGTCATGAGGTTATTCCATGGGGGTCTTGAGCTGTTAGCCTCATGCAGGGCTAGCAGTCTGAGCCACCCCAGCTCTGCTTCCAGCCCTGCTGCACCTCCAGAGGAAGGGCATCAAAGTGAGGTTTGTCCAGGGCACCGTTTTTCCTAAGGCTTGTCTTGGGACTGAGACAACATTAGAGGGCTTGATGGCTCTACAGCTGAAGAGCTGCATTAAACCACAGAAGAATCAGAATGCTGGGATCAGCAAAAAATCAATTATAATTTAACAGACAAACACACAGGTGGGATGGTTTGGCAGGGGGCTTGTGTGGGCTATAGCTGCTCCAAAATTTGCCTTAACCTGCCAGCCTTCCTTCCCAGTGCAAAGGTCAAGCATTACACTGAGATAAGGGTGGCATTGTATGGCATTGCTACCTTTAGGTCTGCACTGCTGCTTGTGGTGATGCTACATTCAGAGCTGAGCACCTAGCCAACAGCTACTGCTTTCCAGCCACCTTGCTCAGAAGGTAGTGTCTGCTGCCAGCAGAAAGGAATCACCACAGAAGTAAGGGTGTCAGTGGGGTGTGAGTAAGGCTGCTGTGAAAAGGTGATATTTTTATATCATTAATTTCATTTCACATTAATTTAATCATTTTTCACAGCTTCCCAGCTAGCTAGGAAGTTTGCCCTAGTAAGTCTGCTTTGAAAGATGATATTAAGAAACACATAAATATAACTTCACAGCAGACTTAGCACCCCATTGCCACTCTTACTTCTGTGCTGCTACTGGTGGTGGTGCAGCTTTCAAAGCTGGGCAGCTCTAAAAGCAGTGCTGGTGCCAGCAGCAGCGAAGAAATAAGGGTGGCAATGGGGCACTGAGTATGCTGTGAAAAGTGATGTTGACAGTGTTGCTTCGTACCACTCCCCCAGTATTAAAACAGTAACTATTTTAAAAAATCCTTCCTACTTATAACAATAATTTGATAAAAATGTCTTTTTAGTTTTAATTTAAAACCAGCAAGAAAAGGTAAGTTCATCTTAAACAGTATGGTTATAAATTTAGCATTTAAAATAGCGTTATACATTGAAAACATATTTTTATATATAAGGGAGGGGTCTGCACTCAGAGGCTTGCTGATTGAAAGGAATCACCAATGCAAAATGTTTGAGAACCACTGATCTAGTCTGACCAACCTCATTGTCCAGTTGCATCCAGTGATTCCTGCATTCAATCCAACAACTTATGGTTGAACCAGACCATGCCTTTTGGAAAGACCTGAAGGCTTGATTGAAAGATTTCAAGTGATAGAGAATTTACTGCAGTTTTGAGTAATCCAGAGGAGTTCTGTCCAGCATTCAAGCTTCTGTATTTCACTGAAATCATCGGAACCTCTAGTATTAATATTATAGCAGCAAAACACTTTTATGTGGCTTGTTTGCATATCCTCACTCATGTGAAATTCTGACAAAGATTGATCATATTGCTGGCATTAGAAAATAAATTGTCACACGTGCCTCTCCTAAAAGGATTCTGTTTTTATTTTTACTATAAATAGATACATCTGAATCTTCTGATCAGCAGCGTCGAACCCTGTCTATAAATAAGAGCCGTCAGCAGCTGCAACGAAAAAATGTTCTTGAGCAGCAATGTCAGAAACTGGGACTGCAGGATGGAACAGCCTCTGTACCTCCAGAACAGCTGCTTTCTGTACCAAAACACAAGCCCTGTCTTCCTCAGCAGCCTCTGCCACCACCTCCTCCATCCCCAATCAAGGATCAAAGGCAACATGACACCAGAGATCAACAGAATGCACAGGGACATGAAAATCCTTGCAATGGCAATGAAAAACAGCAGGACCTGCCTGTAAAGGTGGATTTCAGACTGGAGAAAAAGAGAGTGGAATTGTTAGTAAGTCTGTAAAATCAAGGGTTTGGTTTTATTCCTTACTAATTCATCATTTTGGTGTATAATAAACTGAAGTTTAATATTAAACTGTACTGTATTTTAGAATAAGAAGTCTTCTCCTTTGCTTCTTTCCTGCTGATCCTTTAATTGCCACCCTTTGTTCAGTCATAGCTCATGTAGGACTGAGTCCTACAATCTAAGGGCTAGTCTACACTGGCAGCATTAAAGTGTTGCTGCGTTAGCGCTTTAATGTGGCTTATGTAGTCATGGGAGCGCTGGGAGAGAGTTTTCCTAGCGCTCTAAAAAACCCACCCCCATGAGGGGCATAGGTACCAGCACTGGGAATGTGGCTCCCAGCGCCGGAGCACTGTCTACACTAGTGCTTTACAGTGCTGAAACTGGCTGCACTCACTTGCTGCACTTTTTTCATACCCCTGAGCAAGAAAATTGCAATATTGTAAAGTGCCAGTGTAGACAAGCTCTAATTCGTGCAGATGGGAGTCCCGTTGTCTTTAATAGACTCCATGCAGGCAAGATTGCAGGATTAGGGATCTAAAATGTAAGATGGCCAGGTCATGGGACTTTTTTAAAATTGTCTTTGAAGGGTTAAGCCATCTCTGTATACTACATAAATAAACCATAATCAACAAAGCTCACGTTTGGAAATGCATTTTTGATTCTGTGTAACTTTTGCTCCTTTCAATAAATTGTTCTCCTGGTTTT
Source organism: Dermatemys mawii (assembly GCA_007922305.1). Lineage (NCBI taxonomy): Eukaryota > Metazoa > Chordata > Testudines > Dermatemydidae > Dermatemys > Dermatemys mawii. Next base: position 4,452,246 of record ML677390.1, on the reverse strand, counting down.
CAAAACTTTCTATGGACCCTCTTTTGATTTGGTATGGGGGTGGGTTTCAGTTATTTAGTCTCCTCCCTTGGCTAAATTATGGCCAGCTAACATGGCTTTGGCATTAGATGGGCTAGACTGCATCTTGATGGGGTTTTTCAATTGTGCTGAGCAAACATGACTGAAAAAAACCCATCCTTTTTGCCTCAAGAAAAGGCTGTGAAGTTAACTAGCTATACACTAGTACAGGGGTCGGCAACCTTTTAGAAGTGGTGTGCCGAGTCTTCATTTATTCACTCTAATGTAAGGTTTTGTGTGCCAGTAATACATTTTAACCTTTTTAGAAGGTCTCTTTCTATAAGTCTTTAATATATAATTAAACTATTGTTGTATATAAGGTAAATAAGGTTTTTAAAATGTTTAAGAAGCTTCATTTAAAATTTAAATTAAAATGCAGAGCCCCTCAGACCAGTGGCCAGGACCTGGGCAGCATGAGTGCCACTGAAAATCAGCTCGCATGCTGCCTTCAGCACACGTCCCATAGGTTGCCTATCCCTACACTAGTATCTTCTTACCAGCTGACTCAGTCTTTGCCTCTCCTATAATTACTCCTTGTTACTGTACGGTGGAGGGAGAAGTGCGCCAGAGACATTTTTCGCTTCTGTTGTTGTCTGTCTTGAGCTGTCTCTCTCTCTCTCTCCAAACTACTGAATTACTTGTTCTTTTAAAGGTTGGTCTTAAACCCTTCCTGTTCACTTCTGTATAGTGTCTCAAAACCCATCCCCGATGTCCCTTTCCTGCCTAACCACTCCTAACCTTCTGTTCTTTGCTTACTGTAATTAATAGAGCTGATCAAATAACTTATTTGATGAATTTCACAATATTTTTCAATAAATTAGGCCAGTATTTCTCTCTCTTGACCCAGTTTGTAGAGCTGGGTGAACAAGTATTTGACTGTGTAGAAATTCCTGATATCAGAATAGTTTTCATGATTTGCTCATTCTAGTAATTAGATTGCCAGACTGTATGCTTATTGTCTTGTTGTAACTATTTTGCCCTTGTTTGTCTGAAGTTATTTCTGGGTACCCAGAGTAATAAGGTCTTAGGCTCCAAAGTTGTTATAGTTAATGCTAAAAAAGTATTGGAAACTAGATAAAACATCATGTTTTAGGGTTTGAGCTGATCTTTAACAATTAGGGGTTGGATGAGAGTATCACAGGGATCAATTTACCCCATAGGGGCCTAGAATGGGGTTTTTTGCACCCTCCTGAATCATCTGGACAGTGATTGTCAGACTACATCAGACGCATGCCCCATTTAGTCCAATGTTCCATAACTGAATAACATAATAACTAAGAGCAGTTATGTGCATTTTTAGTCAGGAAGTTCTTCTCTCTACCGTGGTACAGCACTGCATAAATGGCCAGGTGCCTTATGTGTATTTATTTTTCCTTTGTGTAAAAGACTGGATATCTGGCACAGCCTGTATCAAAGTGATTTTCGTGTTTTACGTTTTAAAGTTTCTTTTCCTGCATGCCTCCATATGCTCTATTTCTTTTTCCATCCATGAGAGTCCCAGGACTCAGTAGAATATTCATTCTTCCCCTGTCTGTAAGCATTTTGTAATGCTCCAAAGCATGTATTCATTTAAAAAGTAAGTACTTACTTCAGCAGAGCCATGGACAAGGTGGATTTGATTTAAATTGCTAGTCAGAAAGACTTGATTTAATCATGGATTTCTACATAAAAAAGCATTCTTGTTGGTTGTTATAACCTTACTACATATTCTTCACAACTCAGAGAGAGATGTGGGTTTTATTTTTAGAAGGGGCACACTATACATTTTTAAATAGTAATTTATTTTGAAATCTTTTCAGATTCAGATATAGATTTTACAGCTATATCAGAAAATGATTGTTTGGTTATTTCATTTACCAAAGGTAATTGAAGCAGGTATTTATGAAGTTGTTGGGAGGTGAACTATCTCCAATTCAAGAGGTTAATCATTAATATTTGGAGGATTTTCTTGCCATGCTGTATTAGGAAAACATCACCAGACAGACATTTAAATTGCTTTATTTAACTAAAACCATGACGTTATGTATTCTGGATTTTTTTCAACAGCAAACATAATATTTTAACAAAACAAGCATATGAATTTTTGAATTAAACATTCACCTTTTTAAAATCAGGTTTGTTTTTGTTAAAATTGTTAACTAAAATTAAATGAAATATTTAAAAAACCAAATTAAAAATTAAATCACATATGTTAGCCAGGGCAACATCAGAAACTTAAAATATTGGCTTCTGCAGCTAATTTGGTTGTCTTCAACTTCATTTTCCTGTTTGTTCATAGTCCGAAAAAGAAAAACAAACTTTCCTGCTTTTTCAGGTCCCAAACATTTTCTCAGTTTGGAATGAATTAGTCCAAAGGAAGAAAATATTCTTTCTACACCTGCAGAAGAAGCTACTGCTGTTATAGTAAGATTATCACTTCAGCAGTCTCAATCCAAGTGCTTAAGTGACTTCTGCCAGGTCACTGGTGTGTGACTTTCTTTAAAACATCATCAGCAAACATACATTTCTTGAATGGTTCTTATTCCCAAACTGGGTCTCTCTTATGGCCTCTTGCTATTATAGGTTTTCCCTTCTAGTGAAAGAATGGTATGGTAAATCTCAAATTATGAATGCCACACTAAGAAAAGATCTCAAGACTTTTGGAATATGCTGTTCAGTTTCACTTTTGTTTCTACTACCTGTCCCTCCCTTCTCACATTTATCTCCAGACGACTTCTCCTTGTCCAGATCTATTCAGCCCCAGCAATCTTCTATTCTTTGAAACTTTGTACTTTTGAGAGAGATCAAGGATTGACGGTGTGCACAAATTTGCAGAGGGGCAATAGGGTTAAGGTCTGTTATTTCTCACCTTTATAATTTGAAAACGTTTTTGCTGTTAACTAGCATGTTACCTCTGAAGATACAAATCCGCAATTTGAGAACTGCAAAACTAAGCATCTCCGATGGTATCTTCTAGACTGAGCACTGAGTCCCGTTGGGTAGATAGACAGACTAACCTAAATAATTTATACAGAAGCCTGTGAAGTGGTCCCTTATCCATGAACTATTGGAACTCATTTACAAAACTTTTCTTAAACATTACATGAATATATTGTCTCATACTATAAAACTAGAATTTATCCCAATTCCATGACGAGATATCTTTAAGCTATAATGTTATCTAAAACTATCTTTAGATAAGTTTTTTCTTCAAAAAGCATTTTATCAAAAGAATCTGATATATTTTTTTTTAAACCATTGATTTTTATCCACCCTGGCCATTGATAGTGCTATTTCAGACTGACAGGGCCAAACTTTCCCACTCAGTACACTTTACAACTAACCTGTTGGTAACTGGGGCTGCACTGGTGGCTGCTGGGCAGCAACCATGTATATTCCATCGGAACATTCCCGCTTCAAATAACACCAGCGTGTTCTAGCATCACAGTGGTTTGAAAAAATTTCTTCCTTCTTTTTAGCTATCTCCACTGTGTTTCTTGCTCATGGAAGAGCAAACATATTAGGAACTAAATTATGGGGAGAGGATTATTACTGAGATCCCTTTGAAAAGGTGATGGATGAAACCACGACAACTACTAACATGATGTGACTTAGGTGGGGAAAAATGGCTTTTGGCCACTGATAGCCACATCCAAACACAGTTGCATTCATCTAATCCAATTAGGATGAATTTCTATAATACCATAAAATATTTTTCTGCCCAGGATTTTAGAGATGGGATGGGGTGTGTATGATTTATAGTGAAAATCACCTATTTGTGAACAGTATATGCTCATTTTAGTTAAAAACATGGGATTTGAATATAGCAAAGAACTTAACCCCACATTCTTTGTCCATAAGAGACCCTGGTTTGTTTGGGGTTCTTTGTTTTTTATAAGAGCAAACTTGCTAAGTATTTTCTGAAGCTAATAACTCTTCTTCCTGACCAGTCTTCCTTCCTAATTCCCATAGAACCAAGGTGTTGAGCTGTCCTTGGATTCTTGGAAATCCTTAATTGGTGCTCCAACAAAATAAACACAAGGACAAGGACTATAACTGTTGTTTTGGGTGGAAAGGGGCAGGAAAGAAACAAACCCTTGTTTAACCCTGTTGCTTTGTCAATGCCCAGGCAGGAGAAATCTCATTGGGAAGTTCTCCAGCAGGAGCAGCGGCTGATGGAAGAGAAGAATAAACGCAAGAAGGCACTCCTGGCCAAAGCCATTGCTGAAAGGTGATGAGGGCATTCTTCATTCTACTGCCATACCTAGTGAAGGGGGGTGTTTATTGTCTATAAGAAGTTACCAAGTTTTAGTAAATCCAATTTGTCCCCCTTTCCTCTGCACTAAAGTGTTTTGTTTTGGGTTTTTTTGTGCAAATGAGCAACAGTATGTGAAGCTCACATTTTATTCCAAATTGTATGGTAACTAAGAAGCTCTTTTTATGTGGATTACATTTCTGAAGGTGCAGCTTCTTCTGCAGATTTATGACTCCTGTTACAGCTTTGCAGAGTGAATCTGATCTTGAACAGATCAGTGATTATTTCATTAGGTGGTATTGTGTATAGTGATTATAGCGGGGGACAGGAAATCAGGACTCCTGAATTCTAGTCCCAGCTCTGCCAGTGACTTGTTATGAGACATTTAGGAAGTAACTTAGTCTATTCCCTCACCTATAAAATGAGAATATTACCTTTTTCTCAGAAGTCTGGAGGGACTTAATTCATTAAGGTATGTATTGTAAAGTACTTTGAGATTCTCTGATTCTCTATTAAAAATCTTAATATTAATGAAAAATGCAGCAAGTTGAGTCTGATAGAAGAGGACGATCAGCTGTGCTAAGTACAGACTGAATACACCCTGTGAGAGAAATGAGTGTTGATATTAAGTCAGAGACCTTTAATGCTAAGTTAAGGAGGAGTGTAGAGATGAATGAAGTAGCAGTGTCCAAAAGGTTTCAGATTATGGGACTAGAATACAAGAACTGAGTGAGTGAAATAGAGAAGGCTAGAGGCTATAATTGATAGAGCTAATATGTAGTTTGGAAAAAGTGGCTCAGCTAAAAGGGTTTATTAGTCTGCTGGCACAAGTGTGAAAGATAGGGCTGAGTTGACATTTAGGTTTGGGAATATCAGGATAAGTCTCTGTTACAGCTGAACATAAAGGAATTGATAATATAAGGGGCATTTGGAGGTGCCAAGGTGGTATATATCTGGACACAGGTGATGTGAAAAAAGTATTGGTTACAGGACCAGTTGCTGATAGAATTGGTGAATTGATTAGAGAGGTGACACTGGTTTGCGAATGCTGGTCAGTCAGAAGACTGGCGATTTTAAGATACTGAAGGCTATTTTGTGGAAAATCAAATCTGTGTTTGACAAGTGTGGTTCATGGATATGATGGGTGGGAGTAGTATGACCTAGTATGAGATCTCATTGAAAATTACCTGAGGTGCTTGGGTCTGAACATGCTTCCTGCAGATAGTTTTAGTTCTTGAAAACTTACAAATGTCATATAGATTTGAAGATTACGTAGGGCTTGATTGAAATATTTCATATTTGATGTGAATCTTTTCATTGACTTCACTGGGCTTTGGATCAGGCTTAGAGAGAGTAATCCTACAAAATGAAAATAACCACGTTTGGGTTAAGTGACCCAGTCTCTTTTGTCTCCTCTATCTGGGATTCTCTGAAAGGGGAAATTTGCAGGACAATGTGCCCTTTTCCTTGCTATTAGTTTCCTCTGTTCTTACGCTTAACGTTACTTAATTTCAGAGAATGAGTTTTCCAAGTGAAGGAATACAATCCATTTTAGGCAGTTTGATTGTAGTTATTACATAATTTTGTTTCAGACTGTTAATAGCAGACACTTTAAATCCTTGTAGATATGGGAAGAAAGATCAAGAGTCTTAAACTGTGAAAGAGAAACCTTTGAGCAACTACTAATGAGCTGATGGATCTGTAACTGAAACACAACATGTCTCTCGTGTAGGATGCGTCTAAAGAGACAGAACATGCATCTTGTTTTTTCAGATCCAAAAGAACTCAGGCTGAAACGGTGAAACTAAAGCGGATCCAGAAAGAGCTACAAGCTCTGGATGACATGGTGTCTGCTGACATTGGGATCTTAAGGAACCGAATTGATCAGGCCAGCATGGACTATTCATTTGCTCGGTAAGCAATTAACAGACAGAGAGCGAGTACTCTTGGGAAAATATATGAAGTTTCTTGTCACTGAAGAAAGGTTGATGGGAGTCATGTCACTTTAGTCATATGCATTAAAAGACACAGTGCAGGTGTATTTTAATAAGTTTTAATATACAGTGGTTTCTCTCAAGATCAGAGCGGCCTAAACAGAAGCTTGCAACTGACATAAGTTTCCCGACTGAAAACTTTACTTGCCACCTTCCCACCTACCCTCCTTTCATTGTACATACGTGCTGGGCCATTATGGTAGGGTTGCTCATAAGCACTACTGTGTTACAGGGTGGTTTCATTGTTGGCTTTTTTTCCTGGGAAAAGAGCAGTTTTTTAAAAAGAACCAAACATATGTAATGTAATACATCACCTCTGTAAACAAAAGTCCTGAGTCAGGAAAGCACCCTCATTCAGGACAGCACTTAATTTCTATTGAAATCTGTAGGACTTGCATTCATGCCTAAAGGTAAGTATGTACCTCAGTGCTTTCTTAAATTGGGACCAAATGTAGGTCAATTTCAGTCTTCAAGATTTTCAGTGTCTCTCTCCATCATTTGAGGTTTTTTTATTACTATTGTTACTACTACTACTACTACTACTACAAGGGAGTGCAGCTCTGACAGTTCCCTTTTGCAGCATCCTTCAACATGCAAAATTAATCTGAGTGCCTCATTAGTATAGGGTAAACCACAACATGAGTGTGTAAATATAGCCATGTTTATATAGGCATTTAATGAAATGGAAATGTTTGGTTGTGGTTTTTAGTTCACTATCCAATGTGTAGACATTGTAGTTTTCCTTGTGATTTTTGCTGTACATTGACCACAGGCCAGTAAACATGGTAATTATCTTTTAAATGAATACCAGTGGTATCCAAAAACTGAGGATGACTATTGACTGATTATTATTTAAAATGCTAGGGACTAGCTGACATTATGTAGTTCCACTATTTAGGATATTTTTGAAACAATCTCAGTTTGATCTATGCCAGAGAAGACTTCAGTGTCAGTGTGCTTGCAGGATTTACTCAAATCGATTTCAGAAATCATGAAACATTTAGACATGTTATCATAAAACATTATACCCATGTGAACTCTGCATCTTAAATTCTCAGTGATAGGAAAAAATCCTACAGAATGTTTATAGGAAACTGTACTTAGGTAACAAAGATGGAAAAAGGAAGGGAAAGAAGACAAAGCTTTAAAAATATGCCTAATGAGTTTGCAGTGTTTTCAATAATCAGTTTTTCATGATTTGGAAAGTAAAAGTGGACTTTTAGTGTTGTAGAATATACCACCCACCATTAAAAGCTTTCATTTTCCTAACAAGCTATGCTGTTCTGAGCAATTATTGAAGTTTTGCCTTATATTTTAAGGCTAAATGCCAAATTAGTTTAACCTGCCAAGATGTGCAATATTTATAGTCCTAATTGCATAGTTGGACATCTGTTATAAAATGGAATATTTATAAATAATCCGATGCAAAAAAACCATGTGAATGCAGGTTAAAGTTTTAATTAGACAAATGTTTCCACAGTAACCTTAATTTTGTTCCTTGCATGTATGCTTCATGTCTGAGTCCTTCATTACATCATCTTTGTGGTCATTATGTGATCTCTATGGCTCCTTTGTGACAGAAAGAGGAGTGAGTATTTGGGGGGCCCTGTGGACATGGCTTTGTCATTGACTGCCAGGGATAGAGCTCCAGCTGGGGGCAAAATCCTGCAGTTATTTCTTACTGGAATATACTCTGAAAGAATTCCTGTTTCATTTTGTTCTGCTTCCTCAAACTAAAGGACCACCGTGTCCCTCTGTTGCTTGGTAATGAGACACCTGAATATGGCTTTACAAAGCAGCTCTTTGTTTTTACAGGCACCTTTGTGATACTATATTTGTGAATGCTCTCTGTCACAAGGTGCAGTACAGGGTCATGGGGCATATGATCCACAGCCTCCCTCCCCTCTCAGCCAGCCTGTGATAGCCTCCTCCTAGTTAAGTCCTTCCACGGTTATGTTACCCCACAAAATATTTGTAATTGTTGCTTTATATTAGAAAGTTTGTCATGTCAGAACATAGGAGCTGCTAAGTGTCTGTGTAAAAAAATTATTTTTACATTGGTGGCTCTGCAAAAGTTGTGGTCATTGTATAGTGTCATGTGCTGTGCCCATCTGTACTGCTAGTGACATTAGGTATGTTTTTTGAATGACTAGCTAGTATACTTCTGGAAAAGATTGAAGTAGAATGTAACTACTTCATTAATTACATAGAATTTATATCTGTTGGATTGTTGATCTGTTTATCTGACAATAAAATAAATATGAATCACTTTTTGGTATCTTTATGAATAGTTAATGTTCCATTGGAATACATGGAGCAGTTACGAGTGATGATTTCTTTCAGCATGCTGGAGATGAATCTCATACAAAAGTCAACAAAGTTGTTTGCCACCTGTGCATTTCAGACAAGGGAATTTACTCCTAGAATGCAGCAGCAGTGGAAACTAATGGAGTGGACTTCCTTCTTTTGACACATTCTCCTTTCCATCTCTTGCTTTAGAATTGTTGAGCAATGTTTGTGTGCTATTAAATAGCTCGCACTGTCCACTCCAGATGAGAATGCCTTTCAGTGATTGATCAAGTATTCATCCATGTGTGTAACTTGTAAAGCACTTTGGGATTCTTCAGGATGAATAACACCCAAAAAATTATTTTTGCAGGAAGCGATATGATAAGGCAGAGTCAGAATATGTAGCAGCAAAGCTAGATTTCCAACGGAAGACTGAGATCAAGGAGCGTCTCACTGAGCATCTATGCACTATCATACAGCAGAATGAGCTCCGTAAAGCCAAGAAGCTGGAAGAGTTAATGAAGCAGCTGGAAGTGGAGGCAGATGAAGAAAATCTGGAACTTGAGATTGAGGTGGAGCAGATGTTGCAGCACCAGGAGGCAGAAGCAGAGAGACAGGCTGCCCAGCCTCAGAATCTGTTTTGGACTGCTGAGGAAAATGCAGCTCCATGTGCTACATTGAAGGAGAATGAGCAGGCTGGTGCTGCTTCTGAACAGTTAGTGGAGCAGGCTGGAAATTCCTATAGCAGATCACTTTCAAATATGGATAGCCAAAATCAATCAGTAAACACTACTCGGGATGAAACCCCATCTCACTCTGATACATTACTATTGTATGTAGATAAAGTAGCGTCTGATGGATGATATACTTGATTTACTGCATGCTATAGGTTACCCCAAAGCTTCTGCAGTGTCAGTAACACCTCCCTCTTACGTTACCTCTATTTTTAATTCGATTAAAATAATCAATTTTCAATAATCAATAATCTTCCATTCTGGGTCATCTGTCTGTCCTGTTCTGTATTTTTAGGTCCATTCATCCATGGATCTGTTCACTTTGGAGCTTTGTGAGGTTGCTAGGAGGGAGTACTAAGAAGAGGGCAGCAATGTTTGTGTGTAGGGCATGAGTGAAGGGCTTGTGCGTGAGTGAAGATTCCCAGCTAACCATTGGAGACATCAAACCAAGAAAGGGAGATGCTTGTTTTCTTGAGAAGGTGTCATAAAAGATTCTGTTTTATTACAGAGATGTTCTTTTCCTCATGTCCAGCAATAGGACATTTCCAATGTGTCCACAGGTTTCCTTTGCAAATTTCTTTTAATTGTGTAAAACCCAGCTAGGTTTCAGAGAGATCCTTGGAAATGGTAGCTGATACAAATCTAAATTTGTTTATATACAGAATGTTGCTATAAAGGCCAGGTTGGCTATAATAGTTCTTATTTACAACTGGTGTCTATCCTTTTCTTTTCTTTTCTTTTTTTTCTCGTCTTCAAATTATTGTAAAATTCTCAATATCTGGTCTTTGGAGGCTGAGTTGTGAAATTATAGCGTCAGATGTGTTACAAAAGAGTCAGTTTAGTATATGGTAGAAAGGAGGTGGTTGTAGACAGAAACCGTACACTAGAGATCTGGCTAGTATTGAGGCAAATGTGGTTACAAATATTTCTCACTTTCAGTAACATCATAGCTGCTTTAAATCCGAGAAATTAAACTGTTATTGATTAAAATAATGAATAACCCCAAAAGTAAATGCAAACTAAGCCCTTTCATACATTATGTAATCTTCAGTAAATTAAAGTTAACAATTTCCTTGTCCTAAGAGTGGGTATGTAGAACCTTGTTAATTTGCCCAATTATTGTTTTCAAAGGAATTTTAAAAAATCATTCCAGATGGGGAAAGACAAAGAAATACAAATCTGGTTTTTTGATGACCTCTTGAAGTCGGGTGGTGTGCTGAGAGCCGATGATGCAACTGTGAACCAGACAGCAATTTTCATATCTTCTCTGCTACACAATCTGCAGCTTTCTTTCACTATGGAAATTTTAACGGTTTCTCTTATACTGAATGTTTGTGTCTCACAGTTTGACGATTGCTGGAGTAACCCTAACATATGCGATTGTGAGGGACCAATTATCTATTCAGTCATTGAAAGCCATGACCCTTTATTCTCAATTTTTATTGTAAAAATAAATTAATGTATCTTCTGTGTGACTTGTTTACTTTCAGTTATAATATTTGGTGTTCAAGAGACTGGACGAGAATAGGTTCTGAATAATCATGTAGCAAGCTTGAAAGATATATCCTCTGACAGCCGCCTTCTGTATGCAACCAGCACCCGAAATGTAGCTCTGCCAAACAAAAAAGTGTGTAAAATAGCCTTGGAGAGCTGTATCCCATAACATGGAACTGCAGCTAACTGCAATCTGGAGGAGCTCTAGGAAAGATCTTTGTCATAGTGTCTGCAATAAGCATCTTCCAGAGGGAAACAATCTCAGGAGAAGTTCACCCATAATTACTATCTGTCTGAGGCTAGAAAATTAAAAACCCACCTTTGTTATACAAGAATATTTCATATATAATATATGGGCACTGCGTGGCAACACAGTACTGTGGGAATCCTGTTACTCTCCTGGACAGAACCTAGAGATCCACCTATGTTCTGCAGAATTAGGATTGGACACATTCATTCGTGCTGCAATTACGAATTGACTTGTGGCTGATGGCCACAAGTTTTAGTTAAGATAGTACCTCTGATTACATAGTGTGAATGTTATGGGTGGAAACTAATTTGAAATCTGACCTCTTCTGCTGCTGATACTAGTATAGCTTAACTTTTCTAGCAGTAACAGCTCAGCCCTGATTTGACCCAGATCATTTGGAGGGGGGAAAGAAGTGTAAATGTGTCCCCAAAATTACTTAATCCTGCTGATTGGCTTCCAGCTTCAAAGTAAATTGATCCTCATCCAATCAGGGAGCAGAAACAACAGCATCTCCCTGAAATTACCTGATTGCGCAATGGTAATGTGCTGATTGGTAATGAATAACAACTGCCCACAGTGAACACACAGTGTGAGCATTCGACAGACAGAAATGCATCTGTAAAATGATCATCCAATAATTGCAACCAAGTGAACACTTCAAAACAGAAACGAGGGGCAAAATTTATCAATTTGGGGGGTTTTTAATATTAGCTAAGAGATTTAAAGCACAGGTCCTATTGAAAACCATTCCTGTGGCATGAACAGTCTTATATCCAGCTGAAACAGCTGAAAAACAGCATCCAGAATGCCACCCAAACAACATTGAGGATTTTTACTGTGTCAGAGAGCAGAGTGTTCTCAATCAGCAGTGCCAATTTCTGTAATATGGGGGTTTTCTTTGCTGGTCCCTCTCTTCCTGCCCCCATCTAACTTCTGACCAAGTCTATCTCTGTTTAGCTTCTGAGATTGCAAACTGAAGGTGTCTGGCTAAAAGCCATAAGGAGATATTAAATGCAAATGGATAACATTTGATCATTTTTCTCTGCAGGAAAGAGTTAAATTGTTCTTTCTCTTGCTTGCAAAGCTGTTCTCTGACAAGTGATATAAAACACTACAATTGTGTCATTTCCACTTCAGCCTGACACAGCTTGAGTACGTTCACAAATATTTTGACGGATGCCAGTCTGACAGTTTTTAATTCTCCCCATGCAGGAATTAAGCAGTCCAATCATAACAATATGTACGCTGGTCAAAAGTGCCAAGAGATGGTTTGGGGGAACTAAAGAGTTTTCTCCTCAAAGGAAATAGAAGAATTGAAATCAAGCAAAATCTACTCTTACCTTCATAGTTAGGGTCAAACCAAATTCAGGGTCCATGCTGGTCCATTTTACAGCCACGGGATATGAAAATTAGTCAATTTAATGTTTTCAGATAATCTGTTGTAACTATGAGGGTCCTGACCCCAAAGGGGGTCATGGGGATGTTGCAAAGATGTTGTGGGGAGGTCGTGGATTGCCACCCCCCACTTCTCTGCTGTGCTCTGAAGGCAGCAGCCTCAGAGCTTCCTCCAGCCACAGGAGGTTCCTGAAGATGGAGGTGGGTCTGATCTCTGCCATGCTGCTAGGAGCACTGCAGCTGGAGGCTCCTACATGTTAGTCCCAGCTGGACTGGGGAGGGAATAGACTTGCTCTTCTGCGTGGCTGTGCTCGTGGGGAGATCAGACCCACCTCTGGGTACCTATCAAGACTGCAAAATGTTGCCGGAGGTGGAAATGGGTCTGATTTCCCCCATGCTGCTAGGAGCACCCTAGCCAATGGAGGTACCTGGAGTTGGGTCTGTTTTCCTCCCAAATGCTGCTGTGCAGGGGAAGAGTCCTGACTCTCCAGCCTGGAGGGGACTAGGAGCTGGAGGCAGAGTAGGAATCCAAAGCTGGGCTGCCCCTAGCCCTGCCCCTCTCCTCTCCTCCCCTCCTATAGCTAGATTTCATGGTGTAGGTCTTATTTCATGGTCCGAGACACATTTTTCACAGTCATGAATTTGGTTGGGTGCTATTCATAGTACTTAATACATTTCACAGCATTCAGTCTATTCCATTATGGAGTGCACTGATGAGCATTAGGAGTGTTCTAGCATGGCAATATTAGAATGGATTTCTTCAGAATTCTGAAGATTTTGTGGGTAGATTAGTAATGGATGTGCTGATTTCTCAATCACAGTCTGTTATGTAAAGGTCTGCCTTTAGGAGTATGATCATGGTGTCCATTCTCAACCCAGGATTGAGCACATCTTAGATTGGGGGAGGGTAGCAATTTACAATATCTCTGGGTTTTAGTTAATATTTCATCCCAAAGCACTTTACAGCCAAAAGTCACTTGACCCATTTGTGATGCTGGCAGATCAGGTGCCAACTCATGCCAAGGTCTTAGGGTCTCAACTGAACACAGACAAATGCATAGTTGGAACCAGTCTGGCTCTGCTGTGTGTTTGTATTGTTGAAATACTTATTAGAGTTATAACAATGTGTTCAGACTTTATGAAATGCTTGTAAATTGCTGCATGCATTAATTTCACTTAGAATATCTGTATCTCGTTGTTAGGTAATATGAATGTTTGTGCCTGTAAATCACCAGACAGGAGAGAAGCATTAATGAGTGTGCCATACTGGGTTCCAACACCAGAGGAACAATTGTGAAACTTCAGAAGACAAAAGGCTAATGCAGTCCTCGGATGCATCAGGCGAGGTATTTCCAGTAGAGACAAGGAAGCATTAGTACCATTATACAAAGCACTGGTGAGATCTCATCTGGAGTATTGTGTGCAATTCTGGTCTCCTGTGTTTAAGAACTGTGAATTCAAACTGAAACAAGTACAGAGAAGGGCTACTAGGATGATCCAAGGAATGGAAAACCTACCTTATGAGAGGAGACTTAAAGAGCTTGGCTTGTTTAGCCTAGCCAAAAGAAGGCTGAGGGGAGATGTGATTGTTCTCTATAAATACATCAAAGGGACAAATACCAGGAGGGAGAGGAGTTAAAGTGCCAAGAACTAATGGCTATAAACTGGCCATCAACAAGTTTAGGCTTGAAATTAGGCAAAAGTTTCTAACCCCCAGAGGAGTGAAGTTCTGGAACAGTCTTCAAAGAGGAGCAGTGGGAACAAAAACCCTATCTGGCTTCAAGACTTAACTTGATAAGTTTCTGGAGGGTATGCTGTGATGCGACTGCCTATGATGGCATGTGACCTGTTGGTGACTACCAGTAGCAAAAATGCCCAATTGCTAGAGACAAGACACTAAATGGGGAGGGCTCTGAGTTACTACAGAAAATTCTTTCCTAGATATCCCACATGCACAGGGGATATTGCCATTTTGGGGGCCAGAAGAAATTTCTCCCTGTGTCAGATTGGTAGAGATCCTGGCGGGTTTTGTGTTCCTCTGCAGCATAGTGCATGAGTCATTTGTAGGTTTAAACTAGTGAATTCTCTGTAATTTGAAGTCTTTAAATCATGATTTGAGAACATCAGTAACTCACTGGAGGAGAGGGGTCTATTTCAGTAGTGGGTGAGGTTCTCTGGCCTGCAATGTGCATGAGGTCAGACTAGATGATCATGATGGTCCCTTCTGATCTTAAAGTCTATGAGTTTAAAAGATTTTGTAGATTGCTCCCCTCGCCCAAGAAGAGGAGATGTGCAAGTGAATTCCTCTCAATAGTTGAATTTGCAACTCAGTGCAGAAGAGGGAAAGGAATAAAAATCCCTAGCCAGGAAGAAATGTATCTTTTATGCTGGTTAGACTCTGAGGGGCAGGCATTACTAAGCATAAACAACAGAACCCTAGTGCTTAGCCTGGATTGCCCTAAAGAGCAAATAGAGTTTTGCACATTATAGAAGATTCTATTACTTTTTGAAATCATAGAAGATTAGGATTGGAAGAGACTTCAGAAGGTCATCTAATCCATTCCTTTGCTCTAAGCAGGACCAACCCCAACTAAACCATCCCAGCCAGGGCTTTGTCAAGATGGGCCTTAAAAACCTATAAGGAAGGAGATTCCATCATCTCCCTAGGTAACCCATTCCAGTGCTTCACCAGCCTCCTAGTGAAATAGTGTTTCCTAATATCCGACCTAGACCTCCCCCACTGAAATTTAAGATCATTCCTCCTTGTTCTGTCAACTGCCACCACTGAGAACAGCTGAGCTCTATCTTCTTTGAAATCTTCCTTGAGGTAGTTGAAGACTGCTCTCAAATCTCTCCTCACTCTTCTCTTCTGCAGACTAAATAAACCCAATTCCCTCAGTCTCGCCTCATAAGTCATATGCCCCAGCCTTCTAATCATTTTTGTTGCCCTCTGCTGAACTCTCTCCAGTTTATCCACATCCTTTCTGTAGTGGGGGAGGGAGGCACAAAACTGAACACAATACTCCAGATGTGGCCTCACCAGTGACAAATAGAGGGGAATAATCACTTCCCTCGATCTGCTGACAATGCTCCTATTAATATAGCCCAATATGCCATTGGCTTTCTTGGCAACAAGGACACACTGTGGATTGATACGCAGCTTCTTGTCCACTGTAATCTCCAGGCCCTATTCTGCAGAACTGCAGCTTAGCCAGTCAGTCCCCGGCCTGTAAGGGTGCATATCATTCATCTGTCCTAAGTTCAGGACTCTGCACTTGTCCTTGTTGAACCTCATCAGATTTCTTTTGGCCCAATCCTCCAATTAGTCAAAGTCATAGGGACCCTATCCCTACCCTCAAGTGTATCTACCTCTCGTCCCAACTGAGTGTCATCCATGAACTTGCTAAGGGTGCAATCCATCCCATCATCCAGATCATTAATGAAGATGTTGAATAAAACTGGCCCCAGGACAGACCCACTGGAGCTGTCCACTTGATTCCAGCTACCAACTAGACATGGAGTCATTGATCACTACCTGTTGAGCGTGATGATCCAGCCAGCTTTCTGTCCACCTTACAGTCCATTCATCCAATCCATACGTTTTTAACTTGCTGGCAAGAATACTTTGGGAGACCACATCAAAAAACTTTGCTGAAGTCAAGATATATCACATCCATTGCTTTCCCCTATAGCCACAGAGCCAGTTATCTCCTCATAGAAGGCAATCAGATTAGTCAGACATGACTTGCCCTTGGTGAATCCATGTTGACTGTTTCTGATCATCTTCTCCTCCTCCAAGTGCTTCAGAATGGATTCCTTGAGTATGGAACTCAAAGCCATTTTGGGGTTTATGCCTTGCTTCTTAACTGTGTCACTGGGGGTTGGTGTTCTGGAGCCCTGCAGGACAGCTTGACATCATTAGCAGCCACTTCTGCACAGCCCGCCAACACCACACAGTTTATGGGAGGAAGTGCAAAAGAATGTCACATCCCAACGAAGCAGGCAAGGGAATGTAAAGAAGCAGAATATAATCTCATCAGCCGAAATTGAGTCAGGACATCGGTGCTAATCTACCTTTCCCTATACCGGGGTGGGCAAACTTTTTGGCCCGAGGGCCACACGGGGGTTCAAAATTGTGCAGAGGGCCGGGTAGGGAAGGCTGTGCCTCCTCAAACAGCCTGGCCCTGCCCCCTATCAGACCCCTACCCACTTCCCATCCCCTGACTGTCCTCCTCAGAATCCCCGACCCATCCAACCCATCCCCCCATTCCTTGTCCCCTGATCGCCCCCTCCAGAGACCCCCCCTTTGCCCTCCCAGGACTCCACCCCCTATCTAGCCCCCCTGCTCTTTGTTCCCTGACTGCCCGCTCCCGAACCTGCCCATCACCTAAGCCCCACCCACCCACTTGCTTACCGTGCTCTATTAGGCGTGAGGCCCTATAGCTCTTGGATTTACATCCATCAATAATACCTGAGGGAAATGCTTAAACGCTCTTCACTGTTAGTGTTCCCCAAACTGAATTTATGCTAACAGGTAACAGATTTAGGCAGGGGGGCCACAGGGCTCCACGCCCTGCTCTTGCCCTGATCGCTGGCTCCACACTCCCATTGGCCGGTTCCCAGGCGGCGATGCCTGAGGGCGAGGGTCGTGGAGAGCTGATTGTGTGCCTCTGCCTAAGAGCCAGACTTGCTGCTCGCCACTTCCGGGGCACAGTATGCTTTGCAGTGCACCCCATCTGCGCCACTGACCGGGAGCCACTGGAGATAAGTCCATGCCTGTGGTCCAATCCCTTACCCCAGCCCTGAGCCCCCTCCAAACCTGGAATCTCTTCCTGCATGCCAAACCCCTCATCCCTGGCCCCACCCTGGAGCCTGTGCCCCCAGCCCAGAGCCCTGATCCCTTCCTGCACCCCTGAACCACCCCCCCAAATCTGGAGCCCCTTCTTCACCCAAAACCCCTAATTCCCAGCCCCATCCTAGAGCCTGCACCCCTAGCTCAGAGCCCTGATCCTCTCCCGCACCCTTCCCCAGTCCAAAGCCCCCTCCCACACCCTGAACCCCTCGCTCCTGGCCCTACCCCACAGCCCTCACGCCTTCACCCCAACTCTCTGCCTCAGCCCTGAGCCCTTCCCACACCTCAGATCCCTCATCCCCAGCTCCGTTGGGTCACGGGCATCAACAATTTTCTTCAACTGAGTCCTCAGAAAAAAAGTTTGAAAACCACTGGCTTAGACTATTGTACGGCCACAGAGGAAGTTGGTGGAAGAACCCGACTGGGAACCCAGGAGAGTGTAGCTCTGCGGACGTGTCTCGTTGCACGACACAGCGCTGTCTCTCCTGAAGTGGGGGTGAGGGTGGGGTTCTCCAAGGAGAGGGCTTTGGGGAGAGGTGTAGCCATTTTTCTTGGCATAATGACAACCACATGCCTGCTAATTGCCTTTTTCTTCTAACTCCGTTAAGGTGAGCGCAGGCTCCTTTGAAAGGGAACGAGACTGGTTTCCTCTGGCATTTCTCCTGATTTATGTCCCAGGAGCAACCTCCCCCAGGCAGGATGGGAAAGGCCACGTAACTGGAGAAGTGAAGCATTAAAAAATACATATATGTGTATATATAGGATGTCAGACGAAACTTTTTTCTTCAAATCCTTGCCTTTGGCAGCCTGTTACAGGGTTTAAATCATACCTTTAAAATACAGATCAAGACACTAAAAGGCTCAGGGGCTCTATGAACTGAGGACTGGATAGAGGAGTTAGAGTCATTTTCTCAATTAGCTGAACATAAATCAGCAGTAACGAGGCGCTTTAGGAGAATTGGGCAGCGTTAGTGCTCCTGTTCCTTTCCTCCCCCAGAATCCCCCATCCTCCTCCACCCGCCAGCTCCCACCTGTTTGTTAGGCAGCACTGTCAGTTATTTTATTGTTCCATTGTAACAAATCTGAGCGATGGGTTTTAATGTCACCAATCGGACTGTAGCGCTTGGCATGAGTGTTTGGAGGGGGAGTGTGTGCAAAATATTTTAACTGGGGAAAACATTTGTACTCAATAAGTAGAATGTGGTGCTTGTGTTTAACAAGGGTACAGAAAACCATGCAGCCTCAAGGTGTGTTTTGCTCCTGTGTTGGGGAAAAGACTCAGCATGGTTAGGAACTGGAAAAAGAATACGAAGTTTCAGGAGGGACTTAGTTCGAT
Organism: Dermatemys mawii; assembly: GCA_007922305.1. NCBI lineage: Eukaryota > Metazoa > Chordata > Testudines > Dermatemydidae > Dermatemys > Dermatemys mawii. Next base: position 4,433,611 of record ML677390.1, on the reverse strand, counting down.
GTGACACCAGGCCTCTCAGCTTGTTCAGTATAGATCTCTTTCCTACAACTTTGCCTGCCACACACTTGTTGGAACAGGGATTCAGGAGGAAGAGAGGATTGGGCATCGTGATAGCAAGGGGCACACCACAAAGTATTCAGAGGTTCAGTTGGGAGATGGGTCCAAAAGCTGACTTTGTTGGTGATTGACAACCTATGCAATCTCAGTAAAGTCAAGGGAGTTGTACAGGGTAACAGAAGAGAGACTGGGAACTTCTATTTGTCCTCTCACATCGTGCAAGAACACGGGGAACACTGAAAGACAAATGAATTAAAAGTTGCAAAAGGAAATGCTACTAATGCATAGCACATGATTAAACTGTGGAACTCACAGCCACAAGCTCTCACTGTAAGACCCTATTGATCTAGAACTCAGGTCTGAATAGTTGCCAGTCTGCTAACAGTACTACCAGTTTGTACTTTATGGTTCTGTGACCTGCTGTGGATACAGACCAAGGGAAGTCCTGCCTCAAGGAGCCTGACAGGCAGTAACTTTGTGGCTCCTGATTGGCTCGCCACCCTATATAAACTCAAGGGATAGTCCAGGAAGTGTCCAGCAGCTGTATTGATCTTCTGTAGCTGCAGTGAGTGCTTCTGAACTTTTGCTTTGACCTTGGACTTTGCCTCCTGACCTGGACCTTGCTATTGACCCTGGCCTGGAACCTGACTAGGACCTGCTTTCAGCCTCAGGTTTCCCTTTGCTCTTACCCTGGGTCCTGACTGCCCTTGCTGGTATCCTGACACTAAATGAGAACAGGATTGTTGAGCAAGATTTAAAAAATACAATGAAACCTAGGTATCTCTATGGATAATGAGGATATTCCCACAGAGTTTAGACAGAATATAGTTTTTAATAAGGGATATAAACTTCTAACAGGGTGGTCCGCTTTGGTAAGGGCCAGGGAACTGGAGGCCAGACAGCCCTATTTGGAGACAGAGCCTTTCCGCACTGATGGTTGTGCCTGGGAAAGGGGCCAATCAGAGCCAGCTGGACTTCTGATGATTCTTATAAAGGCTGAGAGATCTCAGCTGATAAAGAAATGCTGACAGCAGTGTGGGTGCTCTGCCAGGTTCTGGAGGAGGTACAGTGTGGGTGCTCTGGGCCCGTGCAGAAGATCCTGGGTAAGGGGAAAACACCAGGTTTTCATGGGGCATTCATGTTGAACTGTTTTATTGTGTCTGGGAAAATAGGCTGTGTTGTGAAGGAAGGGCTGAACAGATGTTGGGTGTGATGTTCATCCTTGGCTGGGGAAAACAAGCCAGCCATCTACAAAACCCTCTTGCTTCAGGGCATAAGCCAGCCTCTTTGTAATGGGTCTAAGGAAGTAATCTCGAGTTATCCCATAACTGCTACTCTAGGGTGTCTTGCATCTTCCTCTGAAGCATCCATGCTGGAACTGCTGGAGATGGGACACTGGATTAGATGGGCCATGAGCCTGATCCAGGCTAGCAATTCCTATCTTCTTGTGGTCTGTGCTGTGCTGAATTTGACCCTTCAGATTTAAGCCTATTGTGTCTTCTTGACTGACCAGTGAGAAGACTCGGTCCTTATCCCCTGTGTGATGTGACATCCCTTTATGTTAGGAGGGATGATCATAAATTCAGATACTATGTGTATGAACAGCATCCCTTCGTCCTAGGAGCATTATATACACATAGTAAAGAACAACTCCCTCCCCTAAAGAGTTTATAATCTAAATAGATGAGACAAAAGGTGGGAGGGGGAACAGAAGCACAAGGAGGGGAATGGAAGATGAGGTAAAACAAAACTTCCCTTAACCTGCTTTATAGTTCTTTCCCCAGTGAATTTTGTATGGCTTTTGACGTTCTTCTCCCTTCTTTTTAAAAACAAGTTGCCCAGAACTGAATCCATTACTTCAAATCAGGCATCACCAGTAGGGGGATATTATTTTATTACTGTGATTACTTTATTTGTATTACAATAGCACCTAGGAATCCCAGTTACAGCCCTCCCCATTGTGCTAGGGATTGTATAAATTACTCTGCTGCTTTTAGCTAGAAGACTCTACTGCTTCACTCCAACCCAGCATTTGTCTCTTCTGCAGCAGCATTCAATTATCGACTCACATGCAATTTCTCTCTCTCGCTAATTTTTTCTAAGCCCCTTCTGTGTGGTGCTGTCTACCTAAAATTCCCCTGTTCTGGGCTATGTATTTGAATTACTTTGTGTCTAGTTTTTCTTTCAGCCTGTTTCTGTAATGTAGCAAACCCACATTGCATTTTTATCTTATCTGCCAGAGCTTGTAGGATCCCTCTGGCTCCAAATTTGATATGGGAATGCTTCACTCCATCATCCAAGTCATTTAATGAATATGATAAATAACGCTAGACCCAGAACAGATCCCTGAAGGAACAAACTTGATGACTCCTCCCAGCTTGATATTGGACCATTCATAATTTCTGTCTGGGTTCAATTTTTGTAGCCATCTGTGAATCCAGACCTCTTTAGTCCTTTGCCAGTATGTCATTTGGGACGGCATCAGATATCTTACTTAAAAATGAGATACAAAATGTTCTCTGCAGTTCCTTAATCCACTCATCTTGTTATCATATGCAAGAAAGACATGGACTACACATGCCAATCTTAGCTATATTTTGAGTAACCTGCCAGCGCTCAGCATAGCGTTAGACTTGCTGATAGGTTAATCTAATTCAGGCATCCTACTCTTCAAAGGATCTTCCACGTGGTTTGTGGAAACAGGCTTGTCTGGGGCTGTCAACTTTCTCCATACTGAGATGGGCTCCAATTTCCAAAATACTGATCTGGATAAAGCTTTAAAAAAAAAATGCACCACATTTAAGGATTTGTGTTTAGCTCACGTTTGTGCTGGGTTTGCATGTACATATGTCTGTGGCACTGTTAGCATTGCACCAACTGTGTTTCCAACACACCAAGATCCTCTCACCACAGGGAAGGTCGAGCATACAATATGTTTTGATGGTTATTTTCACTGCAGGGAGGAAGATGCACCCAGGCCCAGAGCTCTGCATATGCAGATCTTGTTTGCCTGCAGGGTTTTCATAACACTGTATAACAGGTAAATATTACCATTGTCTGAAGAGCTAGTCCAGGTTCCCAGCAGGGGTTCCACTTTGCCTCCACTTGCTGCTTTTTTTTTTTTTTTGGCATCCCCCTTTCCCCCAACCCCAGCGCCCAAAATAGCAGTTGTTTTTCTGCTTTTTCTCAAATAAAAATATTTAGCAACAGCCATTTTTTTCATCATAAAATCACATGATACCTTCTGCTTGTCAGGGTGAGTCCATCATGCCAGATGATGCTAAGCAAAGAAGGCAGATGCCAGCAAAGGTGGGAGTCTGAGCAGAAACTCGCTTTCCCTATAAGACTTGCTCAGGTGTAGGGCTCTAGGAGTAGGGTTCCAAAGGATTATTTTTTAGGGTATGGGTAAGGGTTCCTGGGGGTGAGGCTTCCTGGCCTGAGGGTCAGGGTAGTCTTTTGGATTTAGGGTTAGGGTTGCAAAGGGGAGGGTGAGGTTCACAAAGGTAGGACTCTAGGGTTGGGGTTTGAAAGGGCAGGGCTCTGTGGCCAGGGTTAGGGGTTTCAAAGTGTAGGTGTTGGGGGTCCAAAGGCCTCAGCTCCCCAGCCTGGGGGTACGGTTAGTATTCCAAAGAGTAACCAAAAGATCAGGCTCTAGGGTCTTGATTAGGGTTCCAACAGGTAATAATGTGGAGCACTTGGGGTTAGGTTTCGAATGGATAGATACATGGCCCTCTTTGAAGCATGTAGGGAAGATGAACTAACAGGGCTGTCTGAATCCTATTAGCCAGGTTACAGCTTTGATAAATGTCATACAAGTTATCTGATGTATAACCTTTTTTATTATTTCATCAGCTAGACAGCTGGTAGTGTGTTTGAGGAAATCATGCTTTCCTCAGCTAATAGAGCAGCTCCCAAACATGAATGGAAGGGTAGGTGGCTTGCATGACTGAATGAGAATGAAAGTGTCTGCTAATCGCTCTACTACTACTAACTGATGATGACAATTAGTAAATGCTTCCTATTGCAGTAGCACCCAGGATCCCACTGTGCTAGCTGCTGTACAAACTCAGAACAAAAACATAGTTCCTACCCCAAGGAAATTGCATCTAAGACAATGATAGGTAGAGGCCAATGGAGAAGACCAAGGAAATCTATTAAGGTGTGGTCCACTGTATTTCTGAGAATGCTGGGTCCAATATATTTGACAAAAACTTCCTCTACTATAAAATCAATTCTATTAACTAATTCATTTAATAGGCATCAAAGAAATGGACTTGAGATCTCCCATGTTCCCATCCAAGCCTGCTACTGATTCAATTTATCTCCTTAGTCAGATACTTTAACGTCTTTGGGTCTTAGCTGTAAAATAAGGGTACTAGTTACTTACCAACCTCCTACTATGTGTACAGTGCTTTGAAAATGTTCCCTGAAGCGTCCATGGCACATGTCCTCTTTGGATCTCTAAGTGCTTTACCAAGGTATTAAGTATTAGGCTCATAACACTCCAAATTTCTATAAAGGGGGAAACTGCTCCAGAAAGGAATTATGTGGACATGGTTCCTGCTTACTCAGCATATCAGTTCCTGTGTATTTTGAGTCCTATGTATTTACTTTATTACTATTTATTATCTGTATCCTGATAGCACCTAAAGGCCCCAATTGAGATAAGTGCTGTATACTTTCTTGCTCCCCAAAAATTTCAGGACGGACAAAAGGTAGGGAAAGGAAACTGAGTCACGGACATGAAGTGATTTGCCCGAGAAGAGACACAGGCCAATGGCAGAACCATAAATAGACCCTTGCTGCCCTTATCCATTAGACCAGATATCGGCAACCTTTGGCACAGAGCCCATCAGGGAAAGCCGCTGGCAGGCTGGGACAGTTTGTTTACCTGCAGTGTCTGCAGGTTTGGCCAATTGCAGCTCCCACTGGTTGCGGTTCGCCGTCCCTGACCAATGGGGGCTGTAGGATGTGGCAGCCAGCACATCCCTTGGCCTGCGCTGCTTCTCGCAGCTCCATTGGCCGGGGACGGCAAGCCATAGCCAGTGGGAGCTGAGATTGGCCGAACCTGCGGATGCTGCAGGTAAACAAACCATTGCAACCTGCCAGCGGCTTTCCCTGATGGACCTTGTGCCAAAGATTGTTGATCCCTGCACTACCCTGTCCTGCCTTTCAGATCCCAGTTTTACAATTGTGCAGGAGCCATCGTGGGATTACCGGGGTTTTTGGGTTGACTGTAGATATCCGAGGCTTATGAGTTCTAGTATACAGGGTTGTTTGCATGAATATTGGTGACGTTTCTTCAGCTCTTATTTTTTATTTCAGACGATTGGAATGTTAGAAGTAGTTTCAGGAGTATGCTAATGATGGAAAATAAAACTATCATGATTAATATGACAGGCTAACTAAAGTTTCTGAACATTTAACAGACACTATATAACTAAAACCAGGAATTCCTAAAAGCACAATGGCCAAATAAAAAAATGGAAGAGACTGATTTCTTTTTTTTAAAAGGCACTGAAAATATCAGAGATGGCTTATTCCATCCTGCTACGAACTGGGATATCAGAAACAGTGATCTGCGTTGGTCTTTTGGGGATTTTGGTGAAATAAGTTCAGGTTTTCTAGACCTTTGATCATTTTTGTTGCTCTCCTCTGGACTCCCTCTAATGTGCTCACATCTTTTTCTGAACTATGGTGATCAGAGTTGGAAAATTACCCAAGTTGAGATCTCACCACTGCCAAGTAGAGTGGGACAGTTACCTCCTATGTCTTACGTAAGACTCCTGTTCCTACACCCCAGAATTGTTAGCATTTTTTTCAGCTGTATCACACTGTTGACTTGTATTCAATTTGTGATCCTCTGTAACTTCCAGATCGTTTTCAGGAGTACTGTCACTAGTCAGTTATTCCCCATTGTGTAGTTGTACATTTTGGGTTTTTTTCCTTCCTAAGTAAAGTACTTTGCACTTGTTTTTCTTGAATTTCATCTGGTTGAATTCAGACTGATTCTCCAATTTGTCAAGGTGGTTTTTCATTCTAATTCTGTCCTCCAAAGTGCTTGCAACCCCACCCAGCTTGGTGTCATCTGCAAATTTTATAAGCATACTCTCCACTCCATTATCCAAGTCTTTAATGAAAATATTGAATAGTATCAGGTTTGAGCAGTGGTTTGAGCACTGGCCTGCTAAACCCAGGGTTGTGAGCTCAGTCCTTGAGGGGGCCATTTAGGGATATGGGGCAAAACTCTGTTGGATGATTTAATTGGGGATTAGTCCTGCTTTGAGCAGGGGGTTGGACTAGATGATCTCCTGAGGTCCCTTCCAACCCTGATATTCTATGATCAGACCCAGCACTGTCCCCTGTGGGTCTCTACTACATACACCCTTCCACTTTGACAGCAAACCATTGATGACGACTACTCTTTGAGTATGCTCTTTCAACTAGTTGTTCACCATCCCTTTATTAATGTTATCTAGCTCACATTTCTTTAACTTGCTTATGAGAATGCCATGTTGGGACTGTGTCAAAAGCCTTACTAAAATCAAGATACATCATGTCTATTGCTTCCCTCCATCCACTAGGCCTGTCAAAGAAATAAATTAGGTTGGTCTGGCATGATCTCTCCTTTTTGATAAATGCTGGCTATTCTTTATAACCCTATGATCCTCCAGGTGCTTACAAACTGATTGTTTGATCTGTCACTGTGGAGAGGTGCTCCCGTGGGAACAGAGTCAGGCCACTGCTGACTGCTTTCAACTATCCCTCCTCGTACTCAGCTCTGTCCATGAGAAGTGTGTAAAAGCTCTTACCAGCCATCATAAATGATCCAGTCTCACCTGCATCTCTTGGAGTTGAAGGCACAGTCACCACAAACTGAGACACAACATATTTACTGGCTGAGGTTCTCTGCCGTTTCATTGAGGACTCAGACTAGATGGTCATAATGGTCTCTTCAGGCCTTAATCTGTGGAGCTGTATCAGCTTCTTTCGAAACAAAAATGACCACAGTCACTCTTCAGCAGGTGACTTCCGCAAGTCAGTAACTCAACCCAAAACTTTCTGCTGAAACCTCTGGTGACAACTTCCTCCTTCCCTCTTTTGTCTAGCTGTCCCTTCTCCTTCCCAACAATTGCTCAGAATTTTTTGGATCAATCCAACTTACATTTCAGGTTTCTGATTGGTGCTCCATTGAGCAGAGATGGAATCACTGATAGCCCAGCTAGCCCTTACTAGAGAGATCACAAGAGAATACATGATGTGGTGTGGTACGAAGGATTGTGTTAGCACTCACTTGAATTAGCTGCATTACACGCGTGTCAAAGGCATAAGTGGGGCAGGCCGGTCATACCAATCTAAGACCAGTACAACAAAATCCCATATCTGCCATGTAGTTAAAAGAGAAACAGTTTTAGAGAGTTTGAAAATTCCAGAGGAACTATATCTTGCATCCTTTCCTCTAGGAAGCTAGAAGCTTGTGTTACCATAAGTCCAGCTGCACAGGAACTGGGCAGAGAGGAAAAATTGTAACGAATACATCTTAGAAACTCTCTAAAATGATGTAAAATAGCTTTCTGAGGGGGGAAAAAATACCTTGACTTGAAAGTCTGATTTCCCAGGACTGTCTGGCCTTGGAAGCAAGTACTGTGTCTCCTATGGGAAATCTGGTAATCTCCCCTTTTGTATGGCCTGGAGCCCCCAACTCTAGCTCTGGGTGTTGAGATCTTCCACCCATCAGCATGATAGGACTGATAATTGCCCGTCCTGCACCAAAAGCTAGGATAACTTTGGGAGAATTCTACATTTGGTGGGAAAAGAAGGAAACTGCTCACTGACAGGAGTCTACTCTTTTTATTTTCTTTCCCCCCCCCCCAAGAGGAAGATTAAAATTGTAGCTTTTGGTGGGAGGAAGGGGCACCTGGCTTTGTCATGCCTAATATGCTGCAAGCGTTGAGAGAATGTGGTTACATAACACCATATTTTTTAATCCGACTGACAGACTGTCTTGAGATTTAAGTGGCTTTTGACAGTTTTTATGCACCTGTTAATTCAAAGCTCTTAACATGTGCCAGTTAAAAGGAGCCAGGCACTAAAACATCCAGCATTTGGATTTGAATGTGGCTTGGCTGCTGAAGTGTAGAGTTTGCACTCAAGATGGAAATTGGCCTCTTCTATGCGTCCAGAGCACTAAACGACGGCCCGGGGACCGGATCCGGCCCGCGGCTTCGATTTGTCCGGCCCTCCAGCTGAGCAGGCACGTGGAAAAGCTGCCACTGCCCCCCTCCCCACATGGCTGCTGGCACCCCCATGTGTGGAGCGTGAGTGCCCCTGCAGCACCAGCTGGAGGAGTAAGGGGGGGCACAGCAGTGGCCAGAGGAGCAAGGGCGGGGGCGTGCAGCAGTGGCCGGAGGAGCAAAGGGGAGGGGTTGCATATATTTGCATATATTGAATTTTTTCACAGTTGCTTTGGCCCGCAAAGCCCCTTCAAAAATCTAATATGGCCCTTGTCTCAAAGTTTGGAGACCCCTGGAATAACCAGTGGAGCAGCTCTGAGCCCCTGCACTTCCCATCTCTCTGATACAGGATCGGCTCCAGGCACCAGCAGAGGAAGCATGTGCTTGGGGTGGCATGTTTTAAGGGGCGGCATTCCGGCCATTCTTGGGCCGGCACATTCCAGCCACCCTCTTTTTGTAGGGGGTGCAGTTGAGCTCTTCATGTTTGGGGTGGCAAAAAAGCTAGCGCTGGCCCTGCTCTGACAGACAGCTCATCATCTCCACACCCCTTGGAGGAATAGGTGCACACATGCCTCTCGCTGGCAGTATGCTCTAACAGAAAGAGCTCAGTGATTTAGGCCCCAGTCCTGCAAGAGATGGCATGATTACTAGGCCTGCATGGAACCATGTGAATTTCAACAAGCCTTTTTGTGGGCCCAGCGGTCAGTCTCTGAATTGCAGGATCAGGGCCTTAGATTGCAAGCTTTTTGGAACAGGGAATATCTTCTGTCATGTGTGTACAGCGTCTAGCACACTAAGGCCCTGATCTTGGATAGGTGCTAGTTATCAGTAATAATGCAGTGATCTGTTGGAAATGACTCCCAGGTGCCCCTTGTTAAAATTCTGCCACTTATTTTAAGGGGTGGCATGAATGGTTTCTCTGTCTTTAATAGAGTTCTGGTCCCTCCAGTTAATATTGTACCCTTTCCCAGCAACTTAAATAATGCTAGTGATCAGCTAGGACTGATCTTCTCTGACCTCAGGAGTCTGAGGATACTAGAAAAGGAGACAAGTAGCTACAGCCAGTGTCAGACCCTGACCTCGTTGGCCCCAGAGCTGACATGGTGGATCAAAATCTTTTGTGTGGATGACCCTCCGCACCTGTGGATCTGCTGGGATCTATGGGGATTCACCAGGAGAGTGGGTTCCATGGGAGATTCCATGAGAAGGGAAAACTCTGATCTCCCTCCACCCTCCTTGGAATGACTGAGAAGAACATAAGAACAGCCCTAGTGAGTCAGACCAATGGTCCATCTAGCCCAATATCCTGGCTTCTGACAGTGGCCAGTGCCAGACGCATCAGAGGGAATGAGCAGAAACGGGTAATTATCAGGTGATCCATCAGCCATTGTCCAGTCCCAGCTTCTGGCAGTCAGAGATGCTAGAGAGACTTAGAGCATGGGGTTGTGTTGGGGGCCATCTTGGTTAATAGCCATGATAGAGCTATCTTTTGGTGGATGAGAGGAGTTTCTTAAGTGACCAGAGGAGCTAGCAAAGAGGGGAGTCTAGAGATAGAGGGTGAGAGCCAGATACACCTAATACATGTTTTCTAAACTCAGGCCAATAAACGTCCTTCCCCGCAAAAGAACAAACAATCCTGCAACAACAAACTAGAGCAGGCAGAAGTCCAGCAGCAGAGTGGGATATCCAGTTTATTGTACGTACGATTACCTGCCTTGTGGGCAGGGCTGGTGCAACCACTAGACAAACTAGGAGACCGCCTGTGGTGCCAAGTGGTTGGGGGCGCCAAAAAGCACGCTCAGGGGAGGCAGTGGAGCGGAGATGAGCTGGGGCAGGAGGGCCTGGGGACGGTGCCCACAGCAAGTAACGGGGGGGCGCACAGGGAAACTGCTCCCTGCCCCAGCTCATCTCCGCTCTGCCTCCTCCCCTGAGGATGCCGCCTGCTCTAATTCTCCTCCCCTCCCAGGCTTGCCACACCAAACAACTGATTGACGCCGCAAGCCTGGGAAGTGGAGCGGCACCAGCGTGCTCAGGGGAGGAGGGGGAGGGGAGGGGAGCCAGGGCAGGGAGCTGCCACGGTGGGGGGGTCCTTGGGTGGAGGGGGGTTCCCTGGGTGGAAGAGAGGTGGGGACTGCCGGGGGGGGGGGGCTTGGGCTTGGGGAAGTGCCGCAAGGATGTGGGGGGAGAGCTGCTGCAGGGCTCCCCGGGCCGTGTTGGGGCATGAGGTGAAGTTTTGCCTAGGGTGTGGAATATTCTTCCACCAGCCCTGGTTGTGGGTGTGCATTCAATGCAAGCAGCTCATGGCCCTCAGAGACTGAGTACAGGCTCTGGAGACCAGAGTGGCTGAACTGGAGTTGCTAAGGGAGACTGAGGTACACAGAAGAATCTTTCAGGGAAATAGTAGTGCGGTCCCACCCCTAGTCTGATGCTCTGTGCTGCTGAATGTCTCAGGGAAGGAGACCATCAAATGGGAGTGGAGGGAAATGATTCCATAGTTGGGACCCTCCTTCCAGATGAAGTCCTGGTATCCTCTCACACTGAGGACAACTTTTTGGGGGAGGAGACTCCTGTTATTAGGAAGGGACAGGTAATAGTAATGGGGGATTTGATGATTAGAAATACAGATAGTTGGGTTTGTAATGACCAGGAGAACCACATGGTGAATTGCCATCTGGGTATGAGGTTTGTGGATCTCTGAAGACATTTAGACAGTGCTGGAGAGGAGCCGGTGATGGTTGTAGAGAAGTTTTTAAACTAAGGGCTGGGGGAAAGTCAATACGGAGGTGTGCACAGTTCAGACAGACAAATCTCTTAGCTTAAGGGATGGTTTATTAAAGGGGATTCTCTATATCCCAGTAAAGAGGAGAGGATAGAAGTTGGTAAAATACAATTAGGAACTGAAAACAAAGAGTCAAGCAAGAAAGATTCCTATTCAATTATATCACATGAAGTCAGAGAGCTAAATATTGACAAATTTTATAAGTGCTTGTATACAAATGCAAGAAGTCTAAATAGTAAGATGGGCGAACTTGAGCGCATGGTATTAAATGAGGATTGGGAGTATTTTTCCAATGTGCATTACTTTGTGTTTATCTAACTGAATTTCATCTGCCATTTTGTTGCCCAGTCACCTAGTTTTGTAATTCTATAATTGTGTCTGTAAATTTTGCCACCTCACTGTTCACTCCCTTTTCCGGATCACTTATGAATATGTTGAGCAGTACAGATCATTGGGAACACCACTATTTACCTCTCTGCATTATGAAAACTGACCACTTATTCCTACCCTTTGCTTTCCTTGATTTTAACTAGTTACTGATCCATGAGAGGTTTTTCCCTCTTATCCCAGGACAGCTTACTTTGTTGAAGTGTCTTTGGTGAAGTACCTTGTTAAAGCCTTTCTAAAAGTCCAAGTACACTGTATTCACTGGATCACTCTTGTCCACATGCTTGCTGACACCCTCAAAGAATTCTAATAGAGTGGTGAGGCGCGATTTCCCTTTACAAAAGCTGTGTTGACTCTTCCCCAACAAATCATGTTCACCTGTGTGTCTGATCATTCTGCTCTTCAATATAGTTTCAGCCAACTCTGTAATCTATTCTCCTCTCCCAGCAAGATTACTATGGAGGGGTAATCCAGCCCTCACTAATCATGAGCCTGTTCACTTTGTACATGCCCGAGCCATCGAAACTTATGGTCCAAACTCCATTAGCAGTAGATGAACCTGCCCCAAAGTGAAAAATATAGAGAATAGCAGGAAATGTCTTTACTTTATTCAGCGACTTCCAGAAAACAAACAAGTAGAAGTGAAGGATTATTCTCCAGTGGCATGGAAATGTCTGAAAACAGCACAGAGAGCAGCTAGGCAAGCTCCTAGCTCACAGAAGGAAGTGAGCTCTTTGCCAATGCTGCACGTCTGTGAGGCTGTTAAACTCCTAATCCCGCCTCTAAAATCTCAGTTTGAAAATTCATAAAAAAAGAATGTGTGCGAAGCCAAAAGACATGAATTAGTTGGGCCTTTTTTTTTTTGAGAGGAATTTTGATGGCATATATTTTTATTTCACACTTTGTAATTTATATGCTACAAAACTTGCAGCTTTAGTGGAGGAACTCCAGAATCAAATAAATATGAAAACCACTGATGAAGTTCAATTTACTAACCATGAAGTTCTAGTATCCCCCTCCCAACATACTTAGTTAAAATTTATATCCACGGCAGTGTTTATGCATCTTAAGCTTTGTTTTTTTAAAGGATATGTAAATTGCAAGACCAATTAATGAAACATGTTGAAATCCGTAAGGCACAGTGCAACATTTGTTCTAATGAGCACTAAATCTTTTCTCTTTACCTCTTCTGTGTTTAAAAATAGTCATATTGGTGAGGAAGGGACATGTGTATATATAACATATTATAACAGGAAAAGCATTGCATCTGATTTTTATTGTCCTACAGTCATCATTTACATCAGTGGAAACTTTTACATCACATTCCAGGATCTGAGCCTCTTATAACCACCACTAATGTATTTTATCCCTGCAACAGTCCTATGAAATAGGAAGAGAAACTGAGGCAAAGAGCTAAACAAAAAAATGTTCAAATATCCAAGTTCCATTTTCAAAAGTGACTTAGCCACTTATGATCCTGAATCCCATTGGCTTTTAATGGAACTTAGGTTCCTATGGCCCAGATCTTCAAAGGTATTTATGATCTAAATGCCTTTAAAAAGCTGGCCCTAAATTTCATTGAAAGCCAATGGAATTCAGGCTCCTAAGTCTCTAAGTCACTTTTGGAAACAGTATGGAGCTTCGTAAATCACTTACTGAAATGACTGTCACCAACATATAGGTAAGGAAATGGATTATTTTCCTCACTTCTTTTGACAAAACTGAAAAATGTTCTTTTTTTTAATCTGTTTTTTCAGTTTCATTTGTAAACCATCAAATTTTCTGTGTAAAAAAAAAAAAAAAATCAGTTGCCAAAAGCTGAAGGACCAATTGGTTTCAAAAGGATTTTTTGTTTTTTTTAATATTTGGGTTTTTGTCAATTAAGGGAAATTGATCAAAAAACCTTTTCTGATAGAATAGTCATCAGAGTTTCTCCTGAACATTTTCAGCCACCTCTACTCAGACCCTTTAGCCCAGCCATACCAGTTTGGAAACATGTGCTAAGTTTTCAGATCAGATATCCTAGATTTGCTCCACCCCCCTTCCTCAACACACAAAACCTATTCTTCTCAATAATTTTCAGGTATAAAAATTCCCTGCAGAGTAAAATGAATTCTTTGGGGGTGTGGGGCACGGTGGAGTCTGGTACAGCGAGAATGAAAGGCACTTGGAGAGAGGGAGTGAAATGAGACCTGGAAGTGCCTGATCAAGGAACTAAAAGGGGGGCTTGACTGAAAGGGGGAGCTGAATAATACAGCACAGATTTACTCTAACAAACTCCAGCACTTGGCAGACTTTTTAGACATATGGAAGTCTAGTTAGAAAGAAAATTGCTTGCAGCAGCTAATAAAGGCCTAATCCAAACCTCATTGGAGTCGATGGAAAGACTCCTGTTGATTTTCAGTGGGCTTTGGATTAGGCCCATATAAGAACCCAGGTGCCCGTTCAGCAAAGCACTCAGACGTGTGCTGAATCAGCCTGTCTCCTCTTACTCACTCCAGTCAATGAGATTTCACTGCTGCCTGAGTAAAGGTGACTCAAGTAAGTAAAGGGCTATAAGTAAGGTAAGTAAGTAAGTAAAGTAAGTAAAGCTGACTCACTGCAGCCACAACTAGCATGAAAGCCCCCGATCCTCAAAGATCTTTAGGCACCGCTCAGCGCTTGATTTTGCTGGAAGTTGAGGTTCTGAGCTCATGGGCCTGATTCAGCACTCATGGGGGCATGGACCAGCCCCTAAGCAATGCTGCTCTTTCTCCTCTTTCCATCTCTGTCACACTCCCTCGCTCCTATCCATATGGAAACTGTCTCACTCGAGAACATGGCAGAGAAGAGAATTTGGCTGTGGTGCGATGTAGCTGTATGGGCCACAGCATTTTACTTCCAATCGATTAGCTGCAAATCAGATAACTAACACCTCAGCTTTGAACTGCTGTGTAACTGAATGTATTGGACGTGCTTAATCTTGTGATCAGCCCCCTTAGTCTGATACTTCGGCACACACATACGCAGGCAGTTGAGGGTCATGGGGAATATAGCAGGGATATTTTCAGCAAGGGAAAGAAATAAGTTATTTTGGCGTGCCCCATCCTGCCCTGCTCTATGGCTAGGGTGACCAGATGTCCCAATTTTATAGGGACAATCCCGATTTTTGGGGTCTTTTTCTTATATAGGTTCCTATTACCCCCGACACCCTGTCCCGATTTTTCACACTTGCTGTCTGGTCACCCTATCTATGGTGACCCTATTCCTGCTGACTCAGCAGAGCTGAGTCAATAACTTGACTTTTCAGTGTGGTGGCAGGTTTTGGAGCAAAAAATGTTCGGGTTTGTGTGGAACCGAATCTGAAAATTGTGCGTGATTCAGAAAAATCCATTTTAGTTTGTTCTACAGCAGGGATTTGAACCAAGCTCGCCTGCATTACAGGTGAGTGCCCTGCCCTCTGGGCTAAAAGTTACAGTCTGGTAGGGGGTGGGGCAAAGAATATACAGCAGCCCCGCCATCTCTTCTTCTGGCTATTTTGTGACTGGCTGAAACGATTCATGTCAAATTTTCAAATAGTCTCAGGTAGACTGAATCTGCATTTTTCATTGACTAAACTATTGGTCCAGAAAATTTCACCCAGCTCTGCTCAGGAAGAAGTAAGGAACCTACCTAATCATTTTCTTCCCAATATTTCCTACATCATTTCACCCATATCTACTGTTCCTAATTTATTGTTGTAAATGGGTTCCATCAGAAATGACGAATACTGGATCCTAAAGGGAGTAATCCCAAAGTATTTTAACCACATCTTTTTTGCATCCAGGGTTCAGGAGGTTAAAGTAAAGGATGCAAAAAAGATGTGGTTAAAATACTTTGGGATTACTCCCTTTAGGATCCAGGATTCGTCATTTCTGATGGAACCCATTTACAACAATAAATTAGGAACAGTAGATATGGGTGGAATGATTTAGGAAAAGATGCAGGAATGGAGTATTGCTGTAACTTTCAGGGAATGCTGATTTAGTTGGAGTTTGCATGAAAGAGAAATCTACCAGCAAAACATAAACTATGAGAGACTTTTAATCTGTGTCACAGGAGAACGGTTAATACTAGGCATATCAGTTAATCGCAGTTAACTCAAGCAATTAACTTGAAACAAATTAACGTGATTAAAAAATTAATTGCAATTTTAATCTCACTGTTAAACAATAATAGAATTTCAGCTGAAATTTGTTATAAATATTTTGAATGGCTTTTCTACATAGTTTTTCTCTCAGCATGGAAGCATGTCCTCTGGAAGGGTGAATAAAGCGGGAAGTGACATAAAAATGTTTAGCATATCTGGCACATTGGTACCTTGAAATGCTAGCTACCACAGTGCTATGTGAATGCCTGTTCTCACTTTCAGGTGACATTGTAAATAAGAAGTGGGCAGCATTATCTCCTGTAAATGTAAACAAACTTGTCTCTTAGCAACTGGCTGAACAAGAAGTAGGAACGAGTAGACTTTTAGGTTCTAAAGTTTTACATTGTTTGTTAGTTTTATTTTTGAGGTCCATGTTGTGTTTTTGTTTTTAGTTTTTTTTTTTTTTTTTTTTAAAAATGTACATTTGTAAATTGACTTTCACGATAGAGATTTCACTACAGTACTTGTATGAGGTAAATTGAAAAATTATATTTTTACAGTGAAAATATTTGTAATCAAAAATAATATAAAACGAGCACTGTACACTTTGTATTCTGTGTTGTAATTGGAATCCATATATTTGAAAATGTAGAAAACATGGAAAATATTTAAGTAAATGGTATTCTATTAAGTGTGCTTAAAACAGCGATTAATTTTTTATCTTGTGATTAATTGCTATTATTTTTAATCATTTGATAGCCCAGTATTAACCTAGTACATACAGAAATGGTGGATTTTCATTTGACAGTGGAAGAAATCGATATTTGTATCTTGTTGGGAAATAATCGTAGATGTGGAGACAGAGCATGATAGGACACTGGACTGGGAGTCGGGAGACCTGGAGTTTGTTCCCAGCTCTGACACTGACCTGCTGGTTGACCTTGGGCAAGTCACTTTCCCCTATGTTTCCCTTCCCACCGTTTGTCTGTCTTACCGATTTAGACTGTAAGATCTTTGAGGCAGGATCTGTTTTTCACTGTGTGTGTGTGTAGACAGCATCTAGCACAACATGGCCCCTCCAAACTTGGGTGGGATCTCTAGATGCTACTGTAATAACAATGTAGCTGTTATCTTCTGCGTTAAGCATTTTTTCTCAGAGAGCAAATTCCTACCTTTCAATAATGCTGGGTGTTTGAGAACTCCTTTTTTTTTTCCTCTGCCTCCCTGCAAAGTTTGAAGTTTTTCCCTGGCCATTCATTCATTACAATGGAATTAAATTATCCACTTTAGAAATAAAGCAGTGTGGTTTTAGTCTCATTTCAAAAACAAACAAGGCTGATATTTATTGCACTACAAGGCTATTCAGCAAGGGTTGATCTGGACCCCTAATAAATTACTGAACAAAAACTTTGCAGCCATAGCCCTAAAGATGGATTAGATTTCTGAGAACCTGGGATACATTATTTGTTTCCAGTTTTATTAGTTGAAAGATGAACCCACAGCACTGGACGTTGTTAACATTGTCAGTCCCACTTTAACATGAATTCACACCATGCACATTCATCCAGTTCTGAAGCAGTTAACAGTTGCTTAATTAAAAACATACCTAATTATTAGTTTGAAAAATGTGGGATGGATTTTCACCCTCCCCACTCAGAGACTGGTATTTAGTTGTTTTTGCATCTCATTTGAAGCTGTTTCAAAAAGCAATGTGGCAAGTACTTTATCAAAATTCTCTTTGCTAACATTTGGCAGACCTGGTTTAAAATCTACAGTTCTGCTCCACAATGTTTAATGCATTTACTTCTTAAGCTGAAACATGTTGGTTGTTCCACTAAACATAGGTGTAAAATTGAGCATATTCATAAGTCTTTGTAGAATTGGGGCCTAAAATCTAAGTATGCATTTGGCTCTGAGCCAACAAAGCACTTAAGCACGTGCTTAACATTAAGCAGGTGCTGAAGTGTTTTCCTGGATTATAGCCCTGGTATTTAAATATTTGCTTTTAAAAGAGCTCTAAATGCACTGAAAAAAGTTTTTTTTCCTTTTCAATTCATTAATAGCTTGCAAATGACATCATTGGTTTGTAAGATCCAAATGAGCATTTAAAAGAGATTTTTAATTAAATTAGATGCTATTTTAATGGCCACTTACACCGGAGATTTATGGAGAAGCATAAACTCGCTTTCTGGGAGTGAAAGCTGAGCTTTTAAGAGTTACCTTCCTCTGCCCCCCCCCCCCCTGCAATATAATACCCCCAAATATTTGTAAGTTGTGACTAAACTCTGAGGGCTTAGTCCTCGCTCGGAAAAAGAAAAGAAAAAAAAGCACTGGTGCCAATTTGTCTGCCCAGGCTCTGATTATGGGATGCATTTTTTGTCGGCAAGAGGGGTTTGGTGGGAAGGTTTCTTCCTTCAGGGTTAGCGATATCTGATATCCAGCATGAAAGTCACCACAGGACCAAACTTTCATTTCCAGCTGCGAAGGGTGGAGGGGTTGGGCGGGGGGAATGTATGTGGATAAAATTCTTGGCTAAATTTGCAGTTGTTCTGTAGTTCCTGCTGGGCAATTACAGCTCTTTTAGTGTTTCTGATTGTAAAGAACACTGATTTCTTGAAATATATAGATCACTTGAAGCAGGGGTTTAAATGCACGTATTTATTTATTTTGGTTTCCCTCCTTGCTTCTCCTGTCTCGAAGTGCTATCCAGTGACCCCTGGTGCTGATGAAAGTTTCTGGATGACCCCTGAGTGCTTTTGCAGTGCTGGCTGGTAATAAAACCTGTTTAAATTGCTGGCTTATCCAAACTCTGGTTTCTGCTGCAGAAAGCTTCCAACTCAGTTTCAGGCCTCAGCCAGAGGGAATTAGCAGAGCAGCTGGAGTGAAACAGGAACAGGATTAATTCTGCTCCCTTTGCTCACACCGAGTAGAACCTCCTTGTGCCATTGATTTCAGGGAGATTCCTTGTGGAGTCAGGTCTGACTCAGCGCAAGTGAGGCTGGCAGAGTCAGGTGCTCAATGCTCACCTGAACCAGAAATATAAAGTAAGGGTGGGAATTTGCCTCCCTGGCTCAGGCTGAGTAGTAATTTATGACATAAGTCACCCTAGTGAAGTCCATAGTAGGGCTCCGCCCAATGAGAGCTAGAATCAGGCTTCCTGTGTAATCTGGCTATTGGAGCCCCTTCACTTGTACTTATATACTCATCTTGTATTCTACTCCAAGGCTCTGATGCTCTTTCAAGCTGACTATACTACCCATGGCAAAGCAAGACACCCATCATCTCAGGCCAAGATCGGTGCTCAGCTTGCACTGATCCACACTCCAACAGCTAGACAGTGGCCAACAGGGAGGCCATGCTATGGCCCCTCTGCTGCTTGTCATAAAGAAGCAGATTTTCCGTTCTGGCACTTGTTATGGATCTCATCCAACTCCCATAGTCTTCAATGGGAGTTGGGCCCACTATAGTAATCACTCCCAACTTGTGCTCCTTTGTTTTAGCAGTGTTTTGTGTGCCTCCCTCCCGGGGCATTTCTTAGTTCTGAATGGAACAAATCCTCGGGATTTGGGCTCTTTCATACAGAGATCCCATCACAGTTGTTTTCCAATGGACAGATCAGTCTGTGTTGAGGCTTTAAGATGGGTGCGCAATCATAGACAATCTTTGCCCTTTTCCCCCTGCCAGCTCTACTTCTTTGCATCAAGTGTATTTTATACCTGACGAAACGCCCTTTTGTTGAAACCGCTAGGAAACAATCCATATGCTCTCCCATCTTAATTTTGGGCAGAAGAGTCCAATGGGGGGTGGTGTATTTTATTTTAACATTGCTTTAATGTGGTTGTAAAATCACTGGAAACTAAAGCCCTTTGGATATCCACTAAATGGGCATAACACAGCTAGCAGCAAATCTCCCCATGTCAATATGCCACAGTTCTGAACCACAGCACCCACTTCTAGAGACCACACGAACCAGATGACTTCTTTAATAGAAGATAATACCTCCCCAGGAGGTGCTCCCTTACAGGGGTGGTTCCAAGCCTGACTCAGGGGCTCAGGTAGTTGTGCTCTTTTAAAATTCATCCTTCTCATCAGTTGTAGTTTTGGCTAACAACAGATAATTTTTAACGTTCTTCTAGAACACAAAACTTGAACACTGAGTTGTTTCTATTCCTTTGTAAGTGTCCCGCTCTCACATCCGTACAGGAGGGTTGACCACTTCAGCAATTTAGTGTAGCTGCCCGCTTTTAATTTTCTGAGACAACCCAGAAGCCTTTTAAAGTTGTCAAACACACATTTCTATAAGCTGTAGCCTTCTCTTAATTTCTTTGTTGCATCTTTTCTGTGATGTTATTAGATTCCCTAAGCAGGGGAAACTATTCATTTGTTCCAGCACTTGACCTGCCAGGTATAGATGTAGCTACCTTGTGCATTGCTCTGTTTACTTATTACCCTACTTTTTGTCTTTGTAACATTGATCATTATTCTGTATTTCTTGCTGCCATTGTTCACAGCAGCAAGTGTGTTCTGAAGTTCTTTCCTGGTTGAAGTGCTGCCAACCAGGTTGTCATCGTATCTGACTCCAGATGGGAAAATCATTATTTCTGAATTTGTGTAACTTTTTGTATTCCTCACTTCTATCTTTGCATTCTTGTCTTGTATTTATTAAGGTTACACTTTCATTAATCATCCAGGGTTGCTTAACATCACATCCTTTCTCTCCCAGTACCAACATAGTGGCTAAATGACTTCTGTCTTAAACTTTTTCCGGTTTTCTTCTACAACATCTTCATTGTATTCATATGAGACATCCAGCTGTAGTTGACTTTTGAAGCGTGTTCCATGCATAAGTCTGTTCAAATCCACCTGTAGTGTTTTGTGTCATTTAGGTAGCTTTTCAAGTGTCAGTCACAGATTCACAGCAAGCAGATTATCACTAGTGCAGTCTGCCAGTGGAAATGTTCTAGTGTCTAAAACTGCAGTGAAATCATTTTTTGATATTAAAATACAATCTATTAAGAGGATAAGAGTCTCAAAAGACATTAGTCTCAGGCCTGGTAATTCAGCACCTTTCACCAACATTAAATCTGTTTAAAAAAAAGAATTTATAAAAAGGGATTTTAGCTGGAAATGGAAAGGGGAAAAATGTTTCCCTCCCTGTTCCAATACAGGAATAATTACAGTAAAACAGGACTACTGTGCCATTATTGTACAATATTTATGGCAATCAGCTCAAGAGAGGGATGATAGTCTTTAATGATTGTCTATGATCTGGCCTGGGACTCGAGATCTGTGTTCTTTTCCTGGCTCTGCCAAAGACTCCCAAGGCCCTGATCCGGTGAAGCATGTAAGCATGCACTTATCTTTAAGCTCCTGACTAGTTCCATTGACATAAATGCTTTGCTAGAAAAGGCCTGATTGATTACAGGCTTGACTGCATCTTTTAACATGTGGCTAGTCCCACTGATGTTGGCAGAATTACAGAAGGGCTCTGGGGGACACAAACACAGAGAATCACAGAAGACAAGCAGCCTTCCTGGGCTTGCATGGCCAAAAGTTTCTGCCCTGACTCTGGTGCACTGACTTCAAACTGCATGATTGTGATTTGGTTCAGTGTCTCGTAATATTTTTTTTTTTTTTTTTGCATTTGTTAGTCTCCAGAGCTCTCTGTATTTGCTATCCTGCCTGCCTGATCCACAAAGCAAGGGACTTTGAAAGTAATTTAGCTACAGTCTGCAGTAACTGAAAAATCTTTCCCAAACAAGTGTAGCCACAGGTTCCTAGAAGCACATATTTAAACAATAAGAAGAGTGAGCAGTGCATTTCTAAGTGATTATAATACACCTCAGATAGTGTCATAAAACAGGAGGCTCATTTTTATTACTTGACACACTCTAGGCAGTGCATATATCTTATTGCTAGTTTGAAAGGGAATTTATATCTATAAATATACAGGAATTAGACCAGTCACTGGGCATTATAGCCATGGCTATGACATCACCAATGGTTAATCAGAAGGCTCCAATTCTGTGTTCCAAAATCAAGGCAGAGTATATTATTATCCTTCTGACCACATCTTCTGCAATAATATATCACTTTTTTTCCTTTTCATTAAGATCACACTGTCAAATAATGCACTAAAAAAGACTGTAATTTACCAAATGAAATCTAGACCTTAAGTTTTAAGCAGGGTATGCCACGAGGGTTACTCTAGATATGTAATTTATTTCCACTAGTTATTGATGGACTCAAATTCACCTGGGAGAGGAGGAAACGGGAGGCAGGAGTGAATTGCAGTAGCCAGTGACAGTGTTCCCTCTAATTTTTCCCACCCATGTGCGGAATAAATTTTGTTATGTGCACCCATATGGAGGTGATGTGTGAGACCTCACCTTTATATTGGTGCACATAACAAAATTCATGTGGTGGGGGTGAGGCCGAGGGGTTCGGAGGGTGCGAGGGGATCAGGGCTGGGACGGAGGGTTGGGTGCAGGGAGTGAGGGCTGTGGGCTCTAGGGTGGGGCTGGGGATGAGGCGCTCAGGGTTGGGGTGCAGGGGTGGCAGGGCTCCAGATGGGGTGTGGGTTCTGGGGTTGGGCAGAGGGCTGGGGAGCAGGTGGTGCCCTGGCCACAGAAGGTTGGGGGCTGGGCTAGGTTGGGACTGAGGGAGGGGCAGCAGATCTCTGGGCAGATTCCCTGAGTGATACTAAATAGGCTGTCAGTGGTACTAGTAAAAATATATGAGCCAGGCCACTAGTCATTGGTGACAACTGAGAGAGGACAGGCAAAATAGATGCCTAATGAAGCCTTCAGAGCCAGATCTGATCAGTCCCAATCCTGCAGTAATGGCTGCAGATTAGCCCTACAGTATCTGACTCCAGACAGGACAACAATTATCTGGGGGAGCCTCCATCTCTGCTGTGACACACCAGGGTGGGTGGAATCTTGTGCTGTTTCCATCAAAGCCACTGGGAGTCAAGAGTGGGCAAGGCTTGCGGGACATCTTTTAAGATGTAGGCCCAAATGAGTGAGCGGATGTACTAACCCAGGTGCTTAGTCTTTGCTGAAAGATTCTTTCATATACCGGAGCAGTATAGGTCTTGGGAAAGATTGCGGGAGATGGGCAGTACCAAGGAAGGGGTAGGACCTGCGCTTTGCAAAACCCACGGGTGCTGATCTAGCAGTGCATGAAGGCATTAGCCAAAGGACAGAAAAGTAGTCTGGAAATATGAACGGAGGAGAAGTGGAACTCCAGAGAGGAATGAATGAAAAGGCCAGGACTGGAGGAGGGGTTTTAGGCAGTGGCAGAGCTGGATTTTGCTACCCAGGAGTGGTGGGAATCGGTGGTGAGCTGGACAGTGAGCCCCTCTCCCGGACCCAACCAACAGCCTGTCCCCTGGGGCTGGGGCTGGGGCTCCTCACTCTGGGTATTGTGACCTGCCAAACACAGTCACGGAGCCGTCCAGGTTTGTCCCACCTGCCTCTCCATCCTGACCAAATTTGAGTGGTGTTGTGATATGGCCCATGGGGTCACCGCTGTGACCCTTTGTACCATGTGGCAATGCCGAGGCACAGCCCCATGAGACAGGAACTGCCGCTGCCCAGTACTCCAGGACAGTGGGGCCAGGCTCATGTGACAATTGGTTTCAAACACCTCCTTTGGTCAAGTGCATTTGAAAAGTCCCTTCCCCCGCCCCCACGCAGCCAAAGCCCTGCCCCTGGTTTTAGGTGTTTTCTGGGAGAGATGGCAGCTGAACACAAGGAGAGGGATCACGTGTTCAGCTTGAAGCAGGCTAGTGATAAGTCAATAAGTGCTGAAATCACAGGTTCATGACCTGGTAAGTGTTGAAATAACATGTTATTTCAGCATTTGTGGTGTCATTGTTCAATTACACCATATAAATCCTGTTATGTTATCCGTACTGCCAGGGAGCACACGGGGCCAGACGGTCTTGTGGCTAAAGCTTAAGAGTCAAGAAAGATGGATTCTGTTTCCACCTCTGCTATTTGCTCATTCGTTTACTGAAGGCAAGTCAGGTCCCTGCCCTCTGCCTCAGTTTCCCCCACCAGTATGGCTCACAGCGGACTTGTGTTAATTAATATTTATAAAATGTGTTGACATCATTGTGCCTGGCCAGCAGCTTTATTCTGATGTATTATGGAAAGTCTTGGCAGAATTTAATTTTAATGTTTAATAATTATGAGATAATACTGATGTTTATTTTAAGCATGTTTTCCAATTTGTATCTATTCAAATGTTCACACTTATGTGGAATTATGGATTTTAAGATGTTTTATTTTTTTCTATTTAAATTTTCACAGTTGCAGGAAATTAGGGGGAGAGGTCAGACAGTGTAAGAACCAATTACTTAATAACGGTGGATAGTGAGATTCAAAATGTGAAAGATTTATTACTACAATAAAAGCTGTTCCCTTCTGCACCTTGTCTCTCTAATATCTTGGGACCAACATACATACAACCACACTGCAAACAAAATGCAAATGGAACAGACACGGTAAGCTAGTCTAGGGTTTGCTTTAGCCTGGATTCAGAGCAGCAGAAATGGCTAAAGTTTAGGGAAAGGAAAAAATCAGGCTTTTTTTTGGAGAGTTCCTGACTACATTTGTGTTGAGGTCTGTGGGCTGAGATTACAAAGTTACCACTATATATTCCCCTCACTCCACAGCAGCCAAGTAGAGAGATGAAATTTGCTTGTCTGGTCCCACTATAGTTTGCAGCCCTTAGCAAGCTTTGAAGCATTCCCTGAGTAGGGCTGGCTTGTAGAAGAAATACAGGCAGTATGACGGATGGAATAGACCTACATTAAAGGCAGCAAAAGAATTGGCTTCCACGTTGTGATGCATGCACAGAGAAACAAGCCAAAGCCAAAATAAGTGAGCTGCCAAGCCTTTGAGAGATACTTTCATGACCTGGATCAGAAGACAAGTGAAAAGAATGGGATGCCTAAATAGCCCTTTTGCACGCTTATTAGTTTATAAGGGTGCTGTTGTCCATTTATTTTACTCCTAGTTTTGTACACTCCTTTTGGAAAGTTTTGGGAGACAACATTCCTTTCACATCTCCAGAATTGTTTTGTGGAATTTAATGTTTCCATTTATAAATAGTTTCATTTCTGTTTCTGAGAAGCAGAGGGGTAGCCGTGTTAGTCTGGAATTGCAGAAATAACAGAGTCCTGTGGCACCTTAAAGACTAACTAAAGTATTAGTGCATAAGCTTTGTGGGCTAATATCCACTTCATCGGATGCATGCAGTGGAAATATCCAGGGGCAGGTATAAATAGGTAGGCAAGAACCAGGTTGGAGATGACAGGGTTAGACCAATGAGTCTGAACCAGCTTGTTATCTCTAATCAGGTAAGATGAGATATTCCTCTAGCAGCTGAACTGGAGGTGTGAACAGCAAGAGAAGAGAAACTGTTCTTGTAGTTAGCTAGCCATTCATAATCCCTATTCAGTCCTAAATTGATTGTATCAAATTTGCAAATGAATTGCAGATCTGCAATTTCTCTTTGCAGTCTGGTCTTAAAGTTTTTTTGCTGCAATACAGTGACCTTTAAATCTGTAATTGTGTGTGCAGGGAGGTCCCTGCACACACAATTCACACCTGTTCACACCTCCAATTCAGCTGCTAGAGGAATACCTCATCTTACCTGATTAGAGATAACAAGCTGGTTCAGCCTCATTGGACTAACCCTGTTATCTCCAGCCTGGTTCTTGCCTACCTATTTATACCTGCCCCTGGATACTTCCACTGCATGCATCCGACGAAGTGGGTATTAGCCCACGAAAGCTTATGCTTTAATACTGTAGTTAGTCTTTAAGGTGCCACAGAACTCTGTTATTTTTGTTTCTCTGGCTCAGATTTGAAGAACTTAATCTATAGTCAGTTATACGTGAAGGAAAAATAATCAGGCACAGAGGTTACATTTAAAGAAAAAAAATGGTGATTACTGTTGCAGTGCAAATATTGAATCCATATGAATTAATAAATTGTGTTTATCCCCTTGAATAGGATTTTGGTGTAGAAAGCAGCACAAAGTTCTTAACAGCTTATTGCAGTATAGGTAGAAAATCCAGAATAAAAAACACCCTTGACATTGATTGTATCTACATTTAATTATTGCGTGTACCTGTGCCATGGTAATACAATGTCAATATGTTCCATAGCTACATTTACTTACATTGGCAGTAGGGTGACCACATGCCCCGATTTTTGGGTCTTTCTCTTATATAGGCTCCTATTACCCTCCACCCCCTCCGGATTTTTCGCACTTGCTGCCTGGTCACCTTAACTGGCAGTGAAAGCAGGTAAAATACATACCATGCAATAAATGTACCTTCATTAAGTAAAGGTTTGCCTCTCACCATAATGCACAATGTACACTACTGTAACCCTTCTGCCCATCAGAGTTGGCAGCAACAAGGGCCGGGTTCAGTATCCAGGGGTTCCATTCCAATAGCACAATACAAAAACCGGCTCGAGCCCCCACCCAGTGACCTGGGACAACCATATACCACCCCTCTGGGCGTCTGTAAGAGACAATACTTCCCCTCTTGCAAGCACAGAGTCTGAGTGTACCAAAGCCTTTTAATAACAGGGAGAAACAATGTGGCATTATATTGGGGGAAACACCACAAACAAGGTTAATAAACCAAATCATGAACCAGAAGCCCCCCTCCCAGCAAATAGGCCGTGGCCTTCCCTTTGGCTCTTGAGTTCCACAACCCCAAAAAGTCACTCAATAGTCCCAAAAGTCCAACAGCCCAAGAGTCTCTGTCCTTGGTCCGTGCAGAGTTCAAAAGTCAATTGGCAGAGTCTTACCTCCCAGCCCGGGTGGAAATGGAGGGTAGGGCAAGGGGCACCTTACGTGGTCCGAAGCCGACTGCGCCGCCTCTCTGTGAGGTTCCGCTGCAGCTCTCCCCGCAATCGGCTCTGCTCCGCTCCACTGGCTGTCCCACGAACCGCTCTGCCCGTTGATCCGCTAGCTGCTCTGCTAACCGACGCACAGACAGCTGTGCCGCGCCGGTCACTCTGCCCGCAACACCAACGCCTCCGCTAGTTGACACACAGACAGCTCCGCCGCACCGGTCACTCTGCCTGCAGCACCAACGCCTCCGGTAGTTGACAGACAGCTCTGCTGCACCGGTCACTCTGCCCGCAGCACCAACGGCTCTGCTAGTTGACATACGGACAGCTCTGCCGCACCAGCCACTCCACAGCACCAACAACTCCGCTAGCCGTTCTGCTAGCCGACACGCAGACTGCTCTGCTGCACCAGCCACGCTGCACTTTTTTCCAGCCCCCTTACTTAAGACAGTGCTCAGTGATTTCTTTAGGTCTTAGGTGATTTCTGCTCACAGTAGGAGAGCCTTAGTGCAGGTGCACCAGCGAGCCCAAAGCAATTTTCAGCTCAGCAGCCTGGAACCAGGCTCCTAATGGAAGCAAAATTCAATTCTGACATTCCACAGTGGAGAAAGGCAGGGTGCAATATACCTGGGAGACCCTCAGACAGAGCCCTCACCAAAAGATATGGGTGCTTGCCCACCACCTGTTTCAATCTCACAGTGTTCTGAAAACGCATGGCCCTTGCCCAGTGAGTGCTACCTAGATGATGGCGAGTCCCTCCATCATAACACGGGCCAAGTACATGTCCATAGTCCTTCATTCACATAATCACAGTAACATCACTTTATCATTCCTGCCCCAATAACATAGAAACTGGGGCTCCCTCATCAGCCAAAGTGGCCATGTGGGCTGCTGTGGGCTCAGGCTAGGCGCAGTGGGTGTGTCTATGCAAATTGACCAGCCCCAGACTTATTTTGCAAGGCTCACTGCAATTCCCATAGTTCGCCACCAGATGTCAGAATATATCTCATTCCTGACACTGCTTACACTACAATTAAATGTATATTTCGTTGTATATTATGGCAACAGCAGACAAACATTTTAGCTCACTAAGCTCCACCAAGTTTATTGTAGGTCGTCGTAATATGCAGACAACATAGCAACACCTCCATGTATGCGCGCTCCATGTTACTCTGCTACACCCCATAGCAGAGACGTGTCTATGGGGCGATGGAAAAGGCGGCGCATGTTCTTGCCCTGCTAAACGTACATTTGATACAGCACCACCGTGTGCGTTTATTTTGCAGGCTGCGGGCTCGTGGTAGCAACGTGCAAACGGTTTACCCGCTCCTTGTCCAAGCCCGGCAGAGGTAACCTGGGGAAACCTTCGCGTCAGCCCGCCCCGGCGTCCCAGCTCTGGCTGGCGCGCGGCGCTTTCCTGCCCGCGGGGGCCGGGCCGCAGCGGCTGGCGGTGGAGGTGCGCGGCGCGTGCCTAAGGCTGGGCATCGCCCCGGCGCGGCAGGACCCCCCGACTCCTGGCTAGCGGGGGCGGTTCGGTTCCCCCTCCCGGTGCACTCGGGCTCAGTTTCAGCTCCCGTTCGCACCGCCCAACTCCGGCCGCTACACCGGCTCGTCCCCCCTTCCCAGAGATACTCACTCCCCCTCCCGCCACCCCTTTGGGCAGAGGGGTGAATTGCCGCTGGGAAAGGCCATGGCCGGTGCCCAATGATCCCCGGCTGAGGCTTTGGCCGCTCCTAGCTACAAGTCTTGTTTTGGGGCACATGACATGAACTACTTTCGTGTCTCTCCCTTCTGGCCCGTGTGCAAATCCATCCCCGCTCCGCCCCTCTCCTCGGGGAGGTGTGAACCTGCTGGGGATCCATCCCCGCTTCGCCCCTCTCCTCGGGGAGGTGTGAACCTGCTGGGGATCCATCCCCGCTTCGCCCCTCTCCTCGGGGAGGTGTGAACCTGCTGGGATCCATCCGCGCTCGCCCCTCTCCTCGGGGAGGTGTGAACCCGACGGGGATCCATC